>CM035172.1:94562003-94777671 GCA_020205615.1 Panax quinquefolius | reverse complement strand
TTCTTCCTTTTTATGGTGTGACCCTTTAGGTTCTCCCATATTAAACCGGTTGTGAATAAATCAATTAGAACAATTCTAATCTTATTTAAATAAATAAATTAAAAATTAATTTATTTAAATAAATAATATTATTCTCTGATAGGGATAAGCCTCCTAGCGATCAATGACTTTCCGGTGATAATATAGATTTCAACATTAATCATTAAAGAACCTTTGAGTAAATAATTCTGAAGTATAATTCGATCCTTCCACCATCTGATGTCCCAATTAAATATAAGGCGTGGAATTCTTTGTAGAGTCTTATTTTATTTAATTATATGTATTTCGATCCTTAATACACAACTCAAATAATGCAATTAGAATCTCCTTTCTAATTTCATTACGCTTAACCGAGGACTCTTTGGGTTGTCATTTATCGAATCATAGGACATTTCTCTTCTTTTATTAGAAGTGGTAGATTCTTTATTGATCGTACATTATCTCCATGTATACGACTTATTATACCCAAGCATACCCTTTGATATACCCTAAGGGTCTTGGGGAATAAGTCAAAGTATAACTCATCATACACAAGATACTATGATGATCTCAAGGTCAAGGATTACTTGTCAGACTACTTTATCACTACGAGAAATTCTGTTGACAGCGAATAAAACTCCATTAGGTATTCCTTAAGCGAGCCCGCGTTCGCGGTGAACTTATTCTCTAATAAGCACCTTCATCACTTGCTTTAGTGTCTCCACAAATGATCACGTGAGATCAATCATCCTCATCCAATGAGCAAGTTGACGTATACGTATGTACCAATCTATCGGATTCACTAATCCCCAATTTAGTAATCGATGATTTGGAACTATTTTAGTTTTAAGCTTTCTAAGAATTTAGATCTCATTAGAATGATCATCGTCATTATTCTAAAAGCATTGCTTAAAACTATGGGTTTATCGCTATATTATAAAAAGCGACATCATGTAGATAATTAAAAGCCTTTAATAAATTAATACTTTTATTAATAAATGAATAAGATTGTTTACAAAGTATATGCTTTATCATCAAACACGTGATTAGCTTCAGTATGCATACTACTTTCAATCTCCCACTTCAGACTAAAGCCCGATAAATCGTGGTATCTTATACTCTTCTTCTCTAAGTGGCGATTATCCTGCCGTTGGATAAGCTTTAGTTAATGGATATGTAATGTTGTTCATGAGAGTCCACTTATCTCTATAGTGATTTCCCATCTTTCAGTGATTCTTATAATCAAATGAAAGTGCCTAACACATGTTTAGATCCAAGATGAGACTTGGGAACTATTCCTAGTGCAGTAATGAACTTTTAATCCAAACAATCAACTTGCGACTTCATTTATAGCTATATACTTTGTCTTTATCACTAAACCAAGCAACTCTTTCTTTGTTTGGAACCTTTCAATTCAACTGCCTTTGTTCGAGGTAACACTTTACCTTAAAGTGGATTTTGATCGCCTCTTGGTCTACATCGAAAAAAAATTGAGTCCGTAAAGCCCTCTGTTTTAATTCGGACCCACCATGTTTGCTCACATCCTTAGTGCTTCTGTTAAGAACTTTAAGATGTTTTTCAACGACTCATAGTGAACTTCTCCGAATATGACCGATCGACATCGTGTCTCAAGTATATTTCATTGCATACATGATTGTCACTCATGCCGACCTCTCTTTTGAGTCTATGGGGACTATTAAGAGATACACTCCATAGCTCATCAACATGAGACATCTCGAGTTTGCCTTGCTAAACGACTTTAGCATCAAATGAATATACGTTTCTTAGGTTAAGTTGAGCATCCTTTTAAATCTATCTATATAGATTTGCATCCCCCAATTAAGATACTCTTCCCAAAATCATTCATGGAGGAATGGTTAGACAACTTTATCTTTTCTTGATTGTAGCATTGGTATGTCATTCCTTATCAAGTAGTATATCAACATATAATACTAGAAATTTCCACGCCCCATCGACCCTTTTGTACACACACTAGAAGTCTTACCTCATCGAATGTAACTACGGATCATCATCTTCTATGATGTGTACCTCATCATCATCATCCATGATGAATCCATACCTCCTAAGGTATCTTTGGTACTATTCCAGTTACGATTCGGTTTATTGGTACAATAGAAGTCTATCTCTGTGTTCCTCTTATTTGACTTATAGTATTTTGTGGTTCTTTAACTCTTCAAGATCTATTATCCTCCCACTAGCCCCTTTAATGATAAACACCTTTATCTTAGAAGGCGGCGTGTTTTGCAACAAACACCTTTTGCTGAAGTGGGATTATAGAACATATACCTAAACTTACTTTAGGATGTCCCACAAATTTACACTTGTCAAATCTTGTCCCAGCTTATCCTTTTGAAACCTTTTCACATAAGTTGGACAACCCTTATCTTAACATACTTAAGATTAGGAATCCTCCACATCCATAACTTTTATGGAGTCTTGAAATTTGGATTTTGAGGTTACCTTTTAAAGTGAATGTCTACCATTTCTGGGACATGACCACAGAGGGATCTTTGGAATGTCGGTAAAATCATTATGGACCGCACTTATGTCTAACAAGGTATGATTTTTCTTTTAGATACATAAATCATTTATTACATATCGAGAGCGTCCATTATGAGAAAACCATTTGAGATAATCTAGAAACTTATTAAGATAAGTATTTATTCCTTGATCTAATCAATGAATCTTAATACATTGCCAATTTGTTTCACTTACGAATTCTTTGAACCTTTCAAATAATTCATACTTGTATTTAGCAAATACACACATTCAACTCTTTGAATGATCATCTCCTTTCTTTATACTAATTTGTTCAATATGCTGAAATTATTTTCATGTAAGTCAAGTATACAAAATTTATTAAGTAATATTCCAGTTCTATACAAAACATTATTATTATAAATAGAACAACAATTGTTCTTAAATATAATACCAAAGATTTCATTGTCCAACAATAAAATGGAAATAATATTTTAACAAGAAGCGGAATACAATAACAACTTATCGACTTAATAGATTTGCTAGTAGTAGCATTGCTAAACTATAAGTTTCTACTGGCTAATATGTCGACAACCTTTGCTTCATTTTTCACACGTAGGATTACTTATCTTTGTTTAGCTTTACTTACATTTGGTCCCTTCATAAATCTATATTTATGATAACCAAATCGGTATCCAATACTCAAGTAGAACCTTGACTTAAAGAAAAATTTATTTCAATCATGAACAAAAGCGTATTCAACCTTCGAAACTTCACTTCAAGCTTCTTTGGTTAGCCCTCGCAAGATGCTTCTACATGATTTTGTTTCTAGTGTCGAGCTTATTGCGGTGGAAGCAAACTCCTTGCTATCCATATCGAGTTTTGTTCTTATTATCCTTTGTTTATGCCTTTCTATTTACCTTCTTTTGAATGGTTCTTTATTTGTGGAAGATCCTTTGGCCTACCTACCGGAAGACTTGATCTTTCTTGGTTGAGAAAGTGACTCTCAACATTTTTCAACATGTCAAGCAAATCAATGAAAGGCGATATCTAGTCTTGTTCATATGAAAAATTCACAACAATTCATGAAAGGAGTCCCGGAGTGAGTGCAAGATCAAATCTTGGCTCAACTCTCCATCCATTTATTAAACTTCGTTGTCCTAATTGATCAATCAAATTGATTATCATTAGGACATGTGTACTATCTCAGAGTGCCTTCGGCCATTCTAGATCGGAAGAGCTTCTTAGATATCGGTATCTATCAGGCCCTATTTTCCTCACCATCAACTACTTGATGTGGGAATATAGTAGAGAGCATCCATAATTTCATCTTGTCGGCGAAGCTCGTTATACATAGATGCGAGCATGATGCATTGAGCCAATTGTGCATCATCTTGCCACTTTCTAAAAGTAGCAATGTCTTCCTCAGAGGCATTATGCGCAACCATTGCGAGGATAGGCGTATTAAGGACATAAGATAGCTTTTGACTATGAGAACTATTCTCAAATTCCTTAACCAATCCATTTAATTGATTACAGTTAATTTAGCATCTAATATGCTTCGCGGTGATAGTAATTTTAGACATTGTAAAATTCTCGTAAATGAATTTGTAATCAATAACATTTTAACATATATTCTTTTATTAATTACCAAAATAATTTAGGTCTTGTTTTAAATTGGTATCTCCACTATTTTCTTCAAACTATATTACCCTCAATATATATAGTTAAGTAAAATCTAATTAAAGATCTCGCTAGTGAGAATAAGGATCCCATTTCAAATGTATATATGCTCAGTGGTGACACAACAAACTATATATAAATAAATGGGTAGACAACTCTTGTCAATTACATCAACTATGCAACTCCTTGTATTTTGCCTCTTAGATTATTTTGATCAAGTGGTGGCACATAGAATCAAAATTATCCAAGTTAAATCAACCTAGCACTCCATATATTGAAAAAAGAAAATATCATCCTTGTGGTGACACAACAAAATAATATTGTTCAATTTTCTTAATAATCATCAAATGTGATAAATTAACATCTTAAATACTTAATACTTGCCTTGTGGTGACACAACAAACTCATATTAAATATTTAATACTCTATTAATTTTATCATGCTAGAAGGAAGTGACGATTCGATATTCAAATATCTTTGAACGCTTAGGACTTAATATAAAAATTGAGGGTTTGTTATTAATTTGTCTCATCTTGTTTAGCGTAGCTGCATGCATATATATATAAAACACGCGTCATATTAATTAACACTTGAAGCATGTTTATAATATATAATATATATAATATAAGCGCACATATAGAATACTATATTCTACCCGGTTGATTATGGACTTTTATTCTAGTTTGGTTCACTAGAGCCACCCAGTGAACCAAAAGGTCAAACCCTAGGGTGTAAGAAATAATATTTAAATATAACTATTACATTTAAACTTGGGGCTCCATTACAAGCGGTCTTCAAGCGCTCCTTGCTCCTTGATCTCTAATTTTCAAAATTAATTCTAACTATTCCTATTACAAAACTATTTAAAATAAATAGAAACCTTGATCGTGAGTCGAGGGAAGTACATAGGAGGAGATAGAATTTGCATTAAGAAAAATTAGAGAAGACGAGGCAATTTGAGACCCCATTTAATAAAAACCCATACATTCATGCATCAACTAAAATAAATCAATCGCATTGGTCGATAAATCCATAATCAATCCCATTTATTATCATACACATCACCATATGCATCAATAAATAACATTCATCTCATGAATAATAAACATTTAATATATATATTGATGTCATTTAATGGGCAAATTTAGTTAGTATAAAATCTAATTTTGAATAAAAATAAACTCCTTTATTTAAATCCAAATTTAAATCAAAATAAAACTATTTTATTTTAATTTATCCAATTTTGAATAAAATAAACTATTTTAATTTAATCAAAATTTTAATCAAAATAAACTCCTTTATTTTAATTAATTATGGAATCCAATTCCATGTAAAAAAATCTCTAATTAAAATAAACTCTTTTATTTTAATTAATTATGAATCAATTCCATGTAAAAAAAAATATTAAAGGAAACACGGATTATATTTCCTATTCACAAATAAACTCCTTTATTTTGAATAATATGAAATCTTATTTCATATTTAAATAAACTCTTTATTTAAGGAAATTAAGATTCTCTTTCCTATTCATGAAATAAACTCTTTTATTTTGAATAATATCAAATCTTATTTAAATATCTAAACAAACTCCTTTATTTAAGGGAAAGATGGATTTACTTCAATTAGTTATCATGGAATCCAATTCCAACTCTAATTAGTTATCATGAATCCAATTCCAACTCTAATTAGTTAGCATGAAATTTAATTTTAAAATTAAAATAAATTTTATATTTTAATATTAAAATAAACTTTTTATTTTAAGATTAAAATAAATTATTTATTTTAATTATAAAATTATTAAAAATTATTATATATATATATATATATATATAATTAATATTACTGGTAATATATATTATATATATAATATATATAATAATCATCCTTGATTTCTAATGAATCCTGTAATCTAGAATTCGCTCCAAGCTTCTGCAGAATATGTATCAAAGTTGGCGGATTTTTTTTTTATTTTTTATTTTGTGTCTTCCACGGCGAGGTTCTCTTTGGGAAAAAAAAAAATTTCTTGTTTCATTACATATATATCATATATATATAATAATAGGTCCTTTATTTTTTATTTTTATTTATTTTTATTTATTTTTATTTATTTTTAATAAATTTTATACAATAAAATTATGCCCAATTAAATTATTCAAAATACATATCAATATACATATCAAATTAAACAATTAATAATTAGCATTAAGGTTTGGCTCGATGCCAACTTCGTTAGGTTTAGTAATATTCATAACAAGCAATCAAATTGCAAAATAATGCGGAAGTGTAAAAATCGAGTTTAAAATTTTACAAACCATATAGGATCACCCTTTATGCATAATTATTAATTAAGCGAAAAAGATAACGAATGAGAATCATACCCTTGAAAATCGAGCTTCCTCGATGTACAAGTTCACCTCCAATCCTTTTTTCGCTCAACTTGAATCCAAGGGTTTGGTTCCTTCCTTTGATCAACATTAGCCACCCAAATGTTTGGCCTCTAGAGGTGATCCACCGAGGAAGAAGAAAATTCAAGAAGATGGTGTTTGGCTCAAACCCTAGTTTTCCTATCTCTATAGAAAAAGGGTACTCTCCAACAAATTGAAATTATTACGTTGAAAAAAAGTCAACAACCCATCACACCCATAATAAGACTCCTCTTATTTATAGATGTGGGCAACCCACCTTAACAATTAAGGAATTGAGTTTTAATTAATCAATTCTTTTAATTAATTAAACTCCCCTAATCTTATTAGGGATAATTAATTAAACTCCTTTAACTAATTTTCCTTCCTAATCCAATTAGGAATAAATGAGAATACTTATATTAAATTAATTCCTAAACTCTTTTAGAAATTAAAATAATAATAATTGTAATAATATTAATAAGACTCCTCTTATTAATTTATATTTAATATTTCTAAAATATTAAATAATAAATATTAAGCTATTTAATTTATTCTATCACCATAGATTAAATTAAATATACTTAATATATTATTACGATTATGCTATTAACTTCTTAAATAATTATTCTTCCTTTTATGGTGTGACCCTTTAGGTTCTCCATATTAATAGGTTGTGAATAAATCAATTAGAACAATTCTAATCTTATTTAAATAAATAAATTAAAAAAATTAATTTATTTAAATAAATAATATTTATTCTACTGATATGGGATAAGCCTCTAGCGATCAACGACTTTTCGGATAATATAGATTTCAACATTAATCATTAAAGAACCTTTGAGTAAATAGTTCTGAGCACAATTCAATCCTTCCACCATACAATGTCCCAATTAAATATAAGCATGGAATTACTGTCAAGTCTTATTTTATTTAATTATATGTATTTCGATCCTTAAATACACAACTCCAAATAATGCAAATTAGAAACTCCTTTCTAATTTCATTACATCTTAACAAGGACTACTCTGGGTTGTCATTTATCGAATCACATAGGACATTTCTCTTCTTTTATTAGAAGTGGTAGATTCTTTATTGATCATACATTATCTTCATAATACAACTTATTATACCCAAGCATACCTTTGATATACCCTAAGGGTCTTAAGGAATAAGTCAAAGTATAACTCATCATACACAAGATACTATGATGATCTCAAGTCCAAGGATTACTTGTACTACTATCACTACAGAATTCTATTGACAGCAAATAAAACTCCATTAGGTATTCCTTAGCGAGCCACGTTCGGTGAACTTATTCTCTAATAAGCACCTACATACTTGCTTTAGTGTCTCCACACAAATGATCATTGAGATCAATCATCCTCATCCGATGAAAGCAAGCAACGTATGTACCAATCTATCCGGATTCACTAATCCCCAATTTAGTAATCAAATGATTGGGAACTATTTTAGTTTTTAAGCTTTCTAAGAATTTAGATCTCATTAGAATGATCATCATCATTATTCTAAAAGCATTGCTTAAAACTATGGGTTTATCACATATTATAAAAAACATCATGTAGATAATTAAAAGCCTTTAATAAATTAATACTTTTTATTAATAAATGAATAAGATTGTTTACAAAGTATATGCTTTATCATCAAACATGATTGGCTTGTATGCATACTACTTTCATTAACGCCATAACTAAAATAACTCTACGAGCAATGTATGTATGATTATGAATATATCAAATGAAGGGATCTTTTACTTATTCCGATGTGCTTGAAAAGATTCTTATGTTTGTCATATGCTAATTTAATAGCAATACAAAATAAACCTGAAAAGTATTTGAATTAAAAGGATCTATTCAACCCCCCACTTCTAAATCTATTGTGCCCCTCGGGAACTAACACATTCCATCATTCATCGTTTGTTGGTGAGTGTTGTTTCTGGGAGGAATATTGCCTTCATGTTGCACGTTCCCCTAGTTGGTGATTAAAGGTGTCTCCATGGTCTCATTCACTCCATTGTTAACATTCTCGGTTGCCATTCTCAAATCTTACGCCATAAAA
Source organism: Panax quinquefolius (assembly GCA_020205615.1). NCBI lineage: Eukaryota > Viridiplantae > Streptophyta > Magnoliopsida > Apiales > Araliaceae > Panax > Panax quinquefolius. The sequence continues at coordinate 94,768,990 of CM035172.1, read as the reverse complement.
CAAGGGTTAATTAAAGAAATTGACATACCACATAATACCCCTATATTATACTTAATGAGACCAACAAATAAGCTTAGGTAGAACACTAGCGAATGATTTACTGCCTCACCCCTCCTAGTTCTATTCCCGATCTCCGCATGGAGACCATATCCCTAAGCTATGATACCAATTTGTGGCGCCCCAAAATAGGTATATATCACCCATTACGAGGTCACCAAATACACATGGTATGCGAAACAAATACAACTTTATTAATATAATTGTGCGTGCAAAATACAACAACATATATACTGTGAGTTTAAATACAAATATTATCTAATAAACAGTATTCAAACTCAGAAGGAGTCCTCATTACAATTATTATCACACTATTTTATAAAATAGTTAGGACATGACTAACACAAATGGTGGATGGAAACATCACTCCATACCCCAGGCTAGTTCCCGCTATATTCTCTCCTTGTAAGAAGAAGAATGGAACAAAAAGAAAAAGGGTGAGCTCAACTAGCCCAGTGAAGAATATTATGACTAAGATAATATACAACAAATTATTATTATTCTTCAACAGGGAAAAATCTAATAGATTATAATAAATAATATGTTTTAGATCAACAACTGCAGCGGAAACAACAATCCATTAGAAGAGTCACGTAGAGAATGAATTCTACTATCTTCTAAGATTTAAAAGTCCGTCATCAATATTTTATCCCTGTAACATCAATCAATACACATCTTGAATCAAATATTCATCTTTGCTTTCTGAGCCAAAGATATTCATTTGTTTCACCAAATTGGTCATGTTCATCTCGACACTGTTCATCTTTGCACTATAGGCCAAAGATATTCATCGATTAATCATTCATCTTTTACCACAAAAGCCAAAGATATTCAATAATATCATCATTTACGATTGAGGATGATGAAAAATATCTTAAAGAAAGCGAATCCAATGAGACAAAAGGACAAATATTAGGGATTAGATACTTCCGATTTATCTGTGAGACCCGATTTTATGAATAAATATTTAATTTTCTCAAAATAATTTTTTATTTTTATATTATGGAGTGGATTTGATATAATGTTATAGTTGTGGGTTATATTTATAAATTTTGCAAAGTACAAGTTGTTACATAATATTCGATTGGTGTCGAGAATATTCAATTTGTTTGGGAATATCCGTACCATAGTACAATCATTGGTGGACCCATGCATGGAATTATTGTCGGATTGAGAAAACGACAAAAATACTTTATGAAAATAACGGCGAAAGTTTTACCGTTAAGCATTGAAACACCGGTGTTAAAAGTACGATGTCGCATGGTTGCTGGTAGCACACAGTATTGATTATTGATGCTTACGTGAGAAGTCACTCAGTTATACTTAATTATTGCTACAGTAATTGCTGCATCATATCTTTCATATTATTAATTCAATTATTGTTACAGTATCATCTGCATAATATTTATTATTATTAAATCAATAATTGAGACGACAAAGTTATTCATATTATTATTTGCAATATTGACAATGTCTAGAAGTTACATCGAGGAGAGGTTTGGTCACCTAATTGCGGCACCAATAAGAAGAAATCCTTATCGGAAAGCCTCTCTTTCCTAAGAATGACTTGGTTGTTAAATATTGTGAGTTATAATATTAATGTTGAGTAAGTTGTGTTGATTAAAGATGAAATTGATTGTTCCATTGTATTGGGATTATTAGTGTAAGTGGAAATTGACATTTATTTCGATGATAATTGATGTGCGGAGGTTATATTGTTCACTCGAGTATTGAAGACTTTTCACGTATAGGAGTATTATTCATGAGTTACTATTCACGAGGTACTATTGATTCACATTCTTATACTATTAGGGGTGGTGGTGCAAAATTGATAATACTTCCATGACTAAATTAAAAATAAAGGAAAAGTTGGAGGTATCAGATTTGTAATTTTTCGAGCCCCAAAGCGTGCAATTATATGAAACTATATTTTTCTATAAATAGAAGCTCATTCTTCCTTCATTTCTCACCAATTCACAAAAGCTTTAGAGCAATTATTATGAGAGAAATTATAGAGAGAGAAAGAAGAAAAGTATTCGCTACTTCACTACTCCTATATCCAAGATCTTCTTCTTTTTAAGGTAGGGAATATTATTTGTTGTACTCATAAGAGGTATTCTTTCTTTCTTATTCATGAAGAGAACTTCATTATTCCATTCTTTATTATTACGTTGAATAACTCAGATATACAGGATACCCTATACATAGTGAAATTCTTACATTATTTCATTTATTATTATTCTGTTGGAATATCCTCATGCAATGCGTTTTCTGCCGGACACGGTTTAAATCTTTATTATTATTACATTTGGAATATCACGTATACGTGCATTTTCTGTATTTGGACTGGTTTCGTCTTTATTGGTATTACGTTGGAATAACTTTGTCATGCAATCCGCACCGCATGGTGATTTCTGTTATTATTCCGTTCTTTATTATTCATTTGGAACATCCGTATGCTTAGCTTTACGCATTGAATTGGTTCCGTTAATTATTATTCAGTTGGAATAACTTTGTCTGTCTAAATCCGCATGCATGGTGATTTCTTTTGTTATTCAATTCCTTATTATACTCAGTTGGTTAAAACTTTGACTTCCATACTCCATGAAATTAGTGGAATATTCTTTATATTTGCGCTTCATCCAGTATCTTTTCATGGAAATATTCTTACGAGCATTCTTGAATTTTACTGAACACAAAGCAAAGTATCATGTTGATAATTTGGACGTTATTAGTTCACGGATAAATTAATTCTTGAACTTGTTTTATTGAATTCTATATCATTGTCATCATCCTCATGCTTATATTTTGTTGAAAGTCATACGTGGCTGTAGTGCATAGATGGACTTGGTATGATTATGACCGAGGATTATTCTTGTAATCATGATCGTTATGTTACAAATGATGTGGAAAAAAGTCCTCATTGATTGCGTAGTGCATTGATGGATGGTTTTTTGTATGATTATGGCTATGGATTCTCTTCTTACCGAGGGTGCGAAGATGAATTGTTTTATGGTATGATCGGGACCGTTGATGAAAATATGATTATCTTTAGCCGTCAGTAGTGCATGGATAAATTCGTGGTCGTGATACTAAAGAATATCCTTGTCAGTAGAAAAGGGGTGATTCGATTATGTGAATTATTTACTAAGTCGAGTCCCAGCGATAAAAGTGATGAAAACCTTTTAAATCATAAAAGATAGTAGATTTTATTCTCTACTTGACTCTTTTAATGGATTGCTTGTTCCCTAGATTAAACTTGATGTTTGTGATATTGTATCGGTTTAACACTTTGTTTAAGGCTAATGATAATTTATTACGCATTATCTTAGTCATAATATTTCTTCTTTGGGCTAGTTAAGCTCACCCTTTCTTTCTTTGTTCTCTTGTGAAATGAGAATATAATTTGGACGAGTCGAGAGCGGAGTGATGGTCCTAGATGGTGCATTAGTAGTCCTCACTATTCGGTGAAATAGTGTGATAATAATTGTAATGAGGACTCCTTTTGAGTTTGTATACTCTCTAGTAGACAATATTTATATTCAAACTCACTATTTATGTTTTGTCGTATTGTACACGACAGTTGTATTATTAAGTTGTATTTGAATTTTGTACCATGTATCTGGCGACTCAAGATGGGTGATGTATACCTAATTTTGGGGTGTCACAGTTGGTATCAAAGCTTAGGGATATGATCCTTGGCTGAGATGTGAGACAAGAACTAGGAGGGAAGAGACGGGGAATTCCTTCGCTAGTATGACCTACCTAAGTTTATTTGGTATTTAATTGGTCGAATCGAGTATAGGGATAATATGTGATATGTTAATTAACCCTTGTTTTGTGGCGGTGTTTGAAAATGACATCCAGAGAATGTTGAGAATGGAAATGGAGCACGGAGACCGTTGAGTCTCCACAGATCAATAATCGAGGACAATGTGCAATAGGATGGCGATAATCCTCCCGCAAATAACCACACCACTGACCAAATGAAGAATGGACGGTACATTTAGGAGCTTTTAGAATTCATGCAACACCGGATGAGAGAGACTCTTGTTCATAATGTAGGAGGAAACAATGGCAACCCACGGTTGGTCACCGCTAAGCAATTGAGGAGATGGGACCATAGGAGTTTTGGGAAAGCCGAGAACCACTTAAAGCGAGAGACATGGTTAAAGCATATTACCAAGATATTTGATGTCTTGGGATGCTCGAGAGCAAAAGGTTTCCTTTGCCACCTTTATGTTGCGTGAAGAAGGCGGATTCTTGGTGGGAATTTGTAAAACGCACCCTTTGATGGCGCACTCAAGATGTCTTGGGAGAAGTTTCAAGAGTCGTTTCAACGACAAGTACTTTCACGAAAGTATTCATCACATGAAGGAGGTGGAGTTCATCAATTTCGAGCAAAACAATATGGCCAGTGTTGCACTCTGAGGCTAAGTTTGCCGAGTTGTCTCGGTTTGCATCCCATTTGGTCGATAATGAGGAGCGAATGACGCGAATATTTTTAAGAGGTTTGAAACCCAATATACATGATACCTCATTTCTCACAAACTTTGTTTATATTAGATGTTGTGAATAGGGCTCATTTATTGGAGTGCGATAATAAGTCGGCCACAACTAAAAAGGAAATGAGCAACAACACGATAATAATCGTCTTGGTGCAGCGACCATTGAACAATGATAACCATCGTGGGGAAATTATCATGCTAAGAATGGTAACCACTTGATTGGTAATCATGGCGAGATAATAAAATTGGAAATTTCAAGAAGATAAGGTCATTTAGCTCGATTTTATCTTATAGTGAAGTCAAGTCCAACCGGAATGTGTGGCACCAAAGAATGGGACAGGCAAAACAAAGTCGGTGGTTTCGGGAAGAGCATTTTTGTGACTTCAAAAAAGCGAGTAACCCAAATGAAGTTAGCTTGGGTTAGTTAAATATAAATTCTTATGAAGTCTATACCTTATTAGATCTAGGGTTCTACCCATTCTTTTATCTCTTTTCTTGTGTTCAGCGTTTAAATTTAACTCCAGAGAAATTAGACTTTGACTTATCGGTTGAAACTCCGTTAGGAGAAACCTTCATTACATGTGTTATCCAAGTCTTGGATGAGAGTCACAGTTTTGAATGATATTTCTATCGTTAATAAATTCTTGACGTATTCTTGAAGACTTCTTAGCCTACCCCTAGAGCGTAAAATCTAATTTTGTATTGACCCCAGTACAAAACCCATTTCTAAAACCCTCAAATATTTCTTCAACTAAAATGAACATAACATGAGCCAAAGATGTTGGCTTGAGTCATTGAAGATTACAATCGTACCATTCAATAACATCGTGGGAAAGCGAACATGGTGGTGGCGGCGTTGAGTAGAAGATCGCATACGTTTATGAGTGCGATGTTGTTAACACAAAGGCCCATTTCGTATGACTTACAAATGTTAAAGATAGAGTTAAAGACTCTAGGAACCCAGTGAAGATACTTGAATATCTGAGTAGAATCAACTTTAATTGATAACGTTAAAAAGCGTTCAAGCTACACACGGGTGATGAATGTGAAGAAAAAGGTTCAAGAGGGCGTTATTCTAGAAGCAAGAATCGATGAAGAGAGGAAATCTCAACCCTCAATTTTATTGGCCCATTTGAAATCCTTGATCGAGTAGGAACTGTGGCCTATAGACTCGTTTTACTGCCAAGTATGTCGCGTGTTCATAACATTTTTAACGTATCGATATTACGTAAATATGTGGACGACCCGAACCACAATATTAATTTAGAACCGGACGAGATAATAGAAGATGTAACGTTTGAGGAGATACGTGTTAACATCTTGGATAAGAAAGATCATATTCGACGTTCAAAGGTTATACCTCAAGAATTAGAATCTGAAATGAAGTCAAGGTATCTTCACCTTTTCGGCATACCAGGTACGTACGTAAATTTCGAGGGCGAAATTCCATAAGGAGGGGAGATTGTGAGACCCTAGATTTTATGAATAAATATTTAATTTTCTCGAAATTTTTTTTTATTTTATATTATGGAGTGGATTTGATATAATGTTATAGTTGTGGGTTATATTTATAAATTTTGCAAAGTACACAAGTTGTTATATAATATTCGATTGGTCGGGGAATATTCTTTTTGTTGGGGAATATCCAAATGACGGCGAGTACAATCATTGGTGGACCACCTTATTGAAATTATTATCGGATTGAGAAAATCACAAAAATACTTTATGAAAATAACGGCGGAAGTTTATCGCTAAACTGTTGAAACACCGGTGTTAAAGTAAAAGATGTCTGGCGTGGTTGCATAGTAGCACGGTATTGATTATTGATGCTTACGTGAGAAGTCACTCGGTTATGCTCAATTATTGCTACGATAAAGAATTTGCATCATATCTTTCATATTATTGATTCAATTATTATTCTGATTATCATTTGCATAATATTTATTATTATTAAATTAATAATTGAGACAACAAAGTTATTCATATTATTATTTGCAATATTGATAATGTCTAGAAGTTACATCGAGGAGAGGTTTGGTCACCTAATTCATGCGTGATAAGGAGAAATCCTTATCGGAAAGCCCCTCTTTCACAGGAGCGACTTTGGTTGTTAAATATTGTGAGTTATAATATTAATGATGAATAAGTTATGTTGATTAAAGATGAAATTGATTGTTCCATTGTATTGGGATTATTAGTATTAGTGGAAATTGATATTTATTTCGATGATAATTGATGTCTGGAGGTTATATTATTTTCACTCGGGTATTGAGAGCACTTTTTCGTGTTGGAGTACTATTCATGAGTTACTATTCACAAGTTATTATTAACGAGGGGAACTATTGATTCACATTCTTATACTATTATTAGGGTGGTGGTGCAAAAATTGATAATACTTCCATGACTAAATTAAAAATAAAGGAAAAGTTGGAGGTATTGTACTGTAATTTTTCGAGCCCCAAAACGTGCAGTTATTGAAACTATATTTTTCTATAAATAGAAGCTCATTCTTCCTTCATTTCTCACCAATTCACAAAAGCTTTAGAGCAATTATTATAGAGAGAAATTATAGAGAGAAAGAAGAAAAGTATTCTGCTACTTCACTACTCTTATATCCAGTACTCTTCTTTTTAAGGTAAGGAATATTATTTGTTGTACTCATAAAGGGTATTCTTTCTTTCTTATTCATGAAGAGAACTTCTGTTATTCCATTCTTTATTTTTCTGTTGGAATAACCTGTATAAGCGGGATACCCTATACTTGGTGAAATTCTTCTATTATTTCATTTATTATTATTCTGTTGGAATATCTTGTCTATGCATTTCTGACGGACACTGGTTAAAAGTCTTTATTATTATACATTGGAATATCATATCTATGCATTTTACATGGGACTGGTTAAAAGTCTTTATTGGTATTCTATTGGAATAACCTATCTATGGCAATAAGCGCGTGTATGATGATTTACATTATTATTTCGTTCTTTATTATTCATTTGGAACATCATGTATGTTTTTTCGCATTTGACCTAGTTAGTTAATTATTATTCAGGTTGGAATAACTTTGTCATCGAAATACCGCATGCATGGTTATTTCTTTTGTTATTCCATTCCTTATTATACTCAGTTGGTTAAAACTTTGACTTTTATACTCCATGAAATTAGTGGAATATCCTTTATATTTCCGCTTCATCCAGTATCTTTTCATAGAAATATTCTTCTGAGCATTCTTAAATTTTACTCTACAAAGCAGTATCATGTTGACAATTTGGACGTTATTAGTTCCTGGATAAATTAATTCTTGAACTTGTTTTATTGAATTCGTATATCATTGTCATCATCCCCATGCTTATATTTTGTTGAAAGTTATATGTATTTTGTAGTGCATAGATGGACTTGGTATGATTTTGACGAGGATTATTCGGTGTAATCATGAAAGTAATGTTACAAATGATGTGGAAAAAGTACTCGTTGGCGTAGTGCATTGATGGGACGATTTTGGTATGATTATGGCTATGGATTCTCTTGACCAAGGTGCAAAGATGAATTATTTTATGGCATAATCGGAATAGTTGATGAAAACATGATTATCTTTAGTAGTAGTGCATGGATAATTCGTGGTCGTGATACTAAAGAATATCCTTGGGCGTAATATGGGGTGATTCGATGATGTGGATTATTTATTAAAATTTGAATCGCATGACGATAAAAGTGATGAAAAACCTTTTAAATCATAAAAGATAGTAGATTTTATTCTCTACTTGACTCTTTTAATCGATTGTTTGTTCAGCTATGATTAAACTTGATGTTTGTTATATTGTATCGGTTTAACATCTTATTTAAGGCTAATGATAATTTATTACGCATTATCTTAGTCATAAAATTTTTCTTGGGCTAGTTGAGCTCACCCTTTCTTTCCTTTGTTCTCTTTGAAATGAGAATATATTTGGGACGAGTCTGGGGAGCGGAGTGATGGTCCTAGATGGTGCATTAGTAGTCCTCACTATTACGTGAAATAGTGTGATAATAATTGTAATGAGAACTCCTTTTGAGTTTGTATACTCTCTAGTAGACAATATTTGTATTCAAACTCACTGTTTATGTTTTATCGTATTGTACACGATAGTTGTATTAATAAGTTGTATTTGAATTCTGTACCATGTATCTGGCGACTCAAGATGGGTGATGTATACCTAATTTTGGGGGCGTCACATTATCCAAGATCAAAAACTCTCCATAATAAACCATAGTGGAGTAAAATTCAAGAATGAAGATCAAAACATGGATACAATCACAGATAGTAACCATAATAGACATCTTGGACAAAGAAGAGAAAATTTCTTTTTTCTTTGAATAGTGTCGTGATACAGTGAATAATTGTCAGTATCACGTGAATAGTATCGTGATATCGTGAATTGTAACCCCAAACACAAAAAGGTAAAAATTCCACAATAAAATTCATATCAATTTTTGGCATAATGATATTGTAGGAAATAATATAATTTAAGAAGAAAATAACATCCCTTACCTCGAAACAGTACTTAGGTTGAAATTTAGGTATAAAGTGAAGGAAACTTGACTTGAATAGCAACTCACAAATTATCTAAATACTCACGAAAATACGCTCGAAAATATAGAGAGAAAACTTATGATTACGGTGTGATTTTCAATTCTAACTAAGCACCTATTTATAGGAAAATGCTAGAACGCCAAAGGAGACTAAATTAATAAAATAATAAAATTTTTAAGCACACTTTTTGAAAAAAATCAGCCACCACAAGTGGGGCCCACCAATTTAGCAATTTTCCAAAAAATACAAAGTGGGCCCACCCATGTTTTAATTAAAAAATATTTATTTCTGAAACTTCAATAATTCATAATAAATAGCCGTTTTATAATTATTAAAAAGAATTCATAATTTCATTTTTTTTCTCTCTAACTTATTTTATTCATATACCAGTGAATTTAGTGTAAAAATATCACCATTATTATATTATCACATTATACATTTATAATGTAATATAATAATATATTTGAATGACTTATTTTATCAGAAAAGATAAAATATAAATTTTCAACAATTGTCACTTTTCTAAAAATTCCTCCATTTATATCCACATACTGGGAAGTAGCGCGGCCGCGTTGCAAGTCCAGAATCGTTTTTCTATAGATGGCTGCGGCTGCACTCCAGAATGAAATTGAAGCGGCGTGGCCACGCCGCGTAGCATAACCAAAGAAAAAAATTGCCAAAAAAATTGATCTAATCACATACCATACATACATGGAATCATCAAAATTGATAATTAGCACAAAGTTAAGCTCTTATACCATTATTAGGTTTGTATATAGCGCGATCTTGCAATCAAATCATATAAAAGTAGCGGAAGCGCGATAAAACGAACTTTAAAATTTTATTACAAACTATCACCATGATCATATTTTGTACTCAATTATCAATGATATGAAAGAGATAGAGAATCAGATCCGCACCCTTGTAGAAACGAGCTTATTCAGGTACGAGTTCAACTCAAATTCCTTTGTGTTCTCCTTAAATTCACTGGGTTGTATTCCTTCCTTTGATCAATGTTAGCCACCCTAGCGTTTAGCCTCTAGAGGTGATCCACGAAGAATATGTATTCAAGAAGATAGGTCTTTGGCAAAATCCTAGATTCTATCTCTATAGAATTATATGTACTCTCCCAACTCTTAGAATTAAGTGTGTAACCTTAACCCATAATAAGATCCCTCTTATTTATAGATGTAGGTAACTCCCCTAAACTATTTAGCAATAGGGTTTTATTTTAATTAATTAAACTCTTTTAATTAATTGTATTCCTAATTCGATTAGGAATTATGAGAGTACTTTTCTTAGTTAATTCACAAACTCTTTGAGAATTAAACTAATAATAATAATACTGGCTCTTCTTATTAATTTATATTTAATATTTCCTAAATATTAAATAATAAATATTAAGTTATTTAATTTATTCTATCCTCATAGATTAAATTAAATACACTTAACTTATTATTACTATTATGGCATTCACTTCTTAAATAAATATTTTTCTTTTATGGTGTGACCCTTTAGGTTCTCCATATTAAATTGGTTATAAATAAATCAATTAGAATAATTCTAATCTTATTTAAATAAATAAATTAAACTATTTAATTCATTTAAAAATAACATTTATTCTACAATAAAAAGTAAGCCCATTAGCGATCAACAACTTTCTAGATAATATAGATTTCAACATTAATCATAAAAACCTTTGAGTAAATAATTCTTCATGCAATTCAATCCTTCTACCATACAATATCCCAATTAAATATAAGACATGGAGTTATTGTCAAATCTTATTTTATTTAATTATATGTATTTAGATTCCCAAATGCATAACTCTAAATAATACAAATTAGAAACTCCTTTCTAAGTTCATTCTACATTGGCCAAGGATTCCCGAGTTGTCATTTATCGAATCACATAAGACATTCTCTTCTTTTACTAAAAGTGATAGACTATTTATTGATCATTCATTATCTCCATGTATAACTTTATTATACCCAAGCATATCTTGTGATATACCCTATGTAAACCCTGACTTTTGAATAAAGATTAAATTTTATCAAAAATATATTTTTTGAATATTATGGTGTGGATTTGATATAATGTTATAGTTGTGGGTAATATTTACAAATTTTGCAAAATACATGAAGTTGTTATATAATATTCGATTGGTTTGGGGAATATTCGTTTTAACGGGGAATATTCGACAACAACACAATCATTGGTGGACCCCCACAGCGGAATTATTGTCGGATTGATAAAGCGACAAAAATACTTTATGAAAATAATGGCGGAAGTTTTACTGAATTAAGCTGTTGAACCACCCGGTAGTAAAAATACGAGAATACACGTGGTTTCATAGTAGCTACGGTATTGATTTATTTGATGCTTACGTGAGAAGTCACTTAGTTATACTCAATTATTGCTCTGATAATTGATGCATCATATCTCTTATATTATTGATTCGATTATTGTCGTAGTATCATCTGCATAATATGTTATTTTATTAAATCAATAATTGAGGCGATAAAATTATTCATATTATTAAATTGAAATATTTACAATGTCTAAAAGTTACATTAAGGAGAGGTTTGGTCACCTAATTGGCGTCGATAGGGAGAAATCCTTATTGAAAGCCCCTCTTTCTTGGGAGCGACACGGTTGATAAATATTGTGAGTTATAATATTAATGATGAATGTTATTAAAATTGAATTTGTGTTCGGAGTTGAATTTGGAGACGCGGACGTGATATTTGAGTCCGGAATGATGAAATTAGTAAAAATAGTCTATAAATACAAAATTTCCCGGAATTCACTATTTGGTCAAAAAGTCAATAGTTGACTTTTTCGGGAAAAGTCAAACTTCAAAATTTCAAAGTTTATATTTTTGATAAAAATGGTTTCATTGTGTTGGAATTATTTGTGTTAGTGAAAATCGACAATTATTTCGATAATAATTGATGTGTGGAGGTTATATTGACCAATAGGGTATTTAACCGGATAAATGAGCAATTGATTGCTATTATTTCACATGATTATAACTATTTGTTCACATGTGTATACTATTGTTTCACATTCTTGTTACTATTAAGGGAGTTGGTGCAAGATTGATAATACTTGCATGACTAAGTTAAAAATGGAGGTATAGATGGAAGTACTATACTGTAATTCGTATTTTCACATGTCTAGAACTATTGATTCACATAATTTACTATTGAATCACATTATTTACTATTAGGGGAGGTGGTGCAAGTTTGATAATACTTCCATGACTAAATTAAAAATAAAGGAAAAGTTGGAGGTATTGTCTTCAAATTTTTTGAGCCCCAAAGCGTGCAACTATCGAAACTATATTTTTTATAAATAAAATCTCATTCTTCCTTCATTTCTCACCAATTCACAAAAGCTTTAGAGCGGTCATTATAGAGAGAAATTATAGAAAGAAGTAGAGAAGTCTGCTACCTCAATATTCCAGTATCTAGTTTTTCTAAAAGTAGAGAGTATTATTTCTTTCTTTTCTATGAAGAGAACACATTATTCCATTTTTATTATTACATTGGAATAACTTTGTATCATGTGAGCTACCCTATACTTGGTGAAATTATTACATTGTTCCATTGTTTATCATTCTGTTGGAACATCCATGCTACATCGTTCTGGCGGGACTGGTTACATCTTTATTATTCATTTGGAATATCATGTCTTTGCGTTTTACATCGGATTCGATTACGTCTTTATTATTACATTTGGAATATCTTTGTGCATGCGTTCTCTGGGACTGATTAAAATCTTTGTTATTACTGTTGGAATATCACATGCATGCGTTTTTTTTCGTCGAACACGATTCCATCTTTATTATTACATTGGAATATCACATGCGTGAGTTTTCTGTAGGACTGATTAAGATTATTTATTATTCTTTGGAATAACTTTTGCATGTGTGATCTATCGCATGCCTGGTGATTTCTTTTGTTATTCTATTCCTTATTATACTCAGTTGGTTAAAGTTTTGACTTCTATACTCCATGAAATTAGTGAAATATCCTTGATATTTGCGTTTCATCGATATCTTTTCATGGAAATATTCTTACGAGCATTCTTGAATTTTACTCTACAAAGCGTTATCATATTGATAATTTGGGCGTTATTAGTTCTGGATAAAATAATTCTTGAACTTGTTTTATTGATTTCTTATATCATTGTCATCATCCTCATGTTTATATTTTGTTGAAAGTCATCCATGGCCTATAGTGCATAGATGGACTTGGTATGATTATGATGAGGATTATTTGATTGTAATCATGATGTAATGTTACATATGATGTGGTAAAAGTCCTCATTTGGCTCGTAGTGCATTGATGGACGATTGTTGGCATGATCATGACCATTATTGAATACCTTAAATATTCTTGGCACGTAGTGCATGGATAATAATGGTCGTGAAACTAAAGAATATCCTTGGCCAGTAGTAGTGCGGGGGTGATTCGATGATGTGGATTATTTATTAAAGTCGAGTCCTAGCGATAAAAGTGATGAAAAACCTTTTAAATCATAAAAGATAGTAGATTTTATTCTCTACTTGACTCTTTTAATGGATTGCTTGTTCCGTTGAAGTTAAACTTGATGGTTGTTATATTGTATCAGTTTAACATTATTGAAGGCTAACGATAATATATTCTACATTATCTTAGTCCTAATATTTCCTACTAGGCTAGTTGAGCTCACCCTTTTACTTTTATTGTTCTCTTCGGGAAATGAGAACGTAGCAGGGACTAGTCGGGGAATGGAGTGACGGACCAAATGATAGCATTAGTAGTCCTCATTATTCAGTGAAATAGTGGAAAATAAATGTAATAATATTGAATTTGAATTTGAATATTGTTTAGACGACAATATTTGTATTAAAACTCACAGCTTATGTTTTGTCGTACTTTACACGACAGTTGTTTAATTAAGTTGTATTTGTATTCTATACCATGTATTTGACGACTCAAAATAGGTAATGTATACCTATTTTGGGGGCGTCACAGTTGGTATCAGAGCTTAGGGATATGATCCCTGGCTAAGATGTGAGACTAGAACTAGGAGGGGAGAGATGGGGAATTCCTTCGCAACTATGACCTACCTAAGTTTATTTGGTATTTAATTGGTCAGTCAGAGTGTAGGGATAATATGTTTCATGTCAATTAACCCTTGTTTTGTGGAAGTATTTGAAAATGGGATCCAAGAATGTTGAGAACATCAATGGAGCACAGGAGACCGTTGAGTCTCCACAGATCAATAACCAGGACAATGTGCATCAGGAAGGCGACAATCCTCATGCAAACAACAACACTGACCAAATGATGAACGATGGAATGTTCTGAGGCTTCATGCAATTCATACAACATCGGGCGAGAGCGGCTCTTGTCCAAAATGCAGGTGGAAACACTAGCAACTCTCCGATGGTCACCGCCAAACAGTTCAAGGAGCTGGGACCACCGGAGTTTATTGGAGATCCAAAACCACTTAAGGCGGAAGCATGGATAAAGTAGATAACCAAGATATTTGATGTCATGGGATGTTCTGAGAAACAAAAGGTTCCCTTCGCAACCTTTATGTTGCCTAAAGAGGTAGATTACTGGTGGGAATCGTAAAAGCATACCCGACTGGCCTTTTCAAGATGTCTTGGGAGAAGTTCCAAGAGTTTTTCAACGACAAGTACTTTCCGAAAGTATTAAATCACATGAAGGAGGTGGAGTTTATCAAGTTGGAACAAAATAATATGATCGGGTCGCAATACGAGGCTAAATTTGCAGAGTTATCCCGGTTTGCATCCCATTTGGTTGATAATGAGGAGCGAATAACCCGAATGTTTTTAAGAGGTTTGAAACCGGAGATACAACAATATCTTATTTCTCATAAACTGTGTTTTTATTCAGATGTTGTAAATAGGGCTCAGTTGTTGGAGCGCGATAACGAGTCAACGCAATGAGAGAAAGCGGCAGAATGAAAATACCCGGTGGTAGCGATCGTGAAGTGGTGGCAACAAATGTGGAGGGAATCAACATGCCAGAAATGGTAACAACTTCAGTGGTAATCATAGCCAAGATAATAAAAATGGACATTTCAAGAAAAGGAGATTCAACAATGATGGAAAGACGTCAGCCCCAGCACCCATTGTTAAGGAAGGAGAACGACCACCTATCATATACTTCAAATGCGGAGGGGAGGGACACATAAGTCCAAACTGCGTGATGCCATCCAAAGCATGTTATAATTGTGGAAGAGAAGGTCACTTAGCTCGATTTTGTCATTCATCGAAGACAAATTCAGCTAGGATGGAGGCACCATAGGTCATCCCAGAAAAGTTAAAGCCTGTAGTGCAAAGGAGAGCGTTTGTTGTGACATCCCAGAAAGCAAGGAACCCGAACGAGGTTATCACGGGTAAGCTTATCATAAACTCTAGTGAAGTCTATACCTTATTTGATACCGGTTCTACCCATTCTTTTATTTCTCCTACTTGCGCTCAACGTTTAAATTTGACTCCGGAGAAATTAGACTTTGACTTATCTGTTGAAACTCCATTAGGAGAAACCTTCATTACATCCACTGTTTATAAGTCTTATTTGATTCAAATCGGTAACCGCATGTTACCTGTCAATCTTATCTCCTTAAAAATACTTGCATTTGACGTGATTCTAGGGATTGATTGGTTAACTACTCATCTTGCTAAAATTGATTGTTTTCATAAAGTTTTTAGCGTTCATATTCCTAATAAACCTATTATGCGAATTCAAGTGACCAAACCATTAAAATCAATCATGGTCATCTCAAGCCATAAAGCTATTCGTTTATTGAAAAACGGATGACAAGCTTTCTTATCTCATGTCACGGATTTAAACAAAAATACGCCGATTTGAAGGATATTTCTATTGTTAATAAATTTCGACGTATTCCACGAAGAACTTCTTCGCCTACCCAGGCGTGAAGTTGAATTTTGTATCGACCTTGAACCCGGACAAAACCCATTTCCAAAGCCCCATATCGAATGGCTCCTATTGAACTTCAGGAGTTAAAGACCCAATTGCAGGAATTGTTAGACATTGGTTTCATTCGTCCTAGTACGTCTCCTTGGGGTGCTCATGTTCTATTCGTGAAGAAGAAAGATGGGAGTATGCGACTTTGTATTGATTATCGAGAGTTGAATCATGTCACCATCAAAAATAGGTACCCATTGCCACATAATGATGACCTATTTGATCAGTTACAAGGAGCACAATTTTTTTCAAAGATCGATCTTCATTCTGGATATCATCAGCTGAAGGTTAAAACTGAGGATATTCCAAATACTGCCTTCAGAACTCGGTACAGGAATTATGAATTCTTAGTCATGTCTATTGGATTGACTAATGCTCTTGTTGCCTTCATGGATATGATGAACCGAGTATTCAAGGAATATTTGGATCACTTTGTGGTCGTCTTTATTGATGACATCCTTATTTATTCCAAAAGTCGTGAAGATCATGAAAGCAACACTTGAGGTCGATACTCAAAAGCTTCGTGAATATAAGCTTTATGCCAAGTTAAAGAAATGTGAGTTCTAGCTTGAGAAAGTAGCATTCCTTGGGCACGTAGTATCAAGTCATGGAATATCCGTTGACCTAAGAAAGATTGAAGCTATTCAAAGTCGAGCAACCCAAATCAATGACCAAAAACGTAGCTTTTCGATTTATTTGGTTATTATCGGAGATTCGTGGAAGGATTTTCTCGAATCGTTACTCCATTAACTCAGTTGACTCGAAAAGATACAAAGTTCGGTTGGAGCGAGGAATGTGAGAAGAGTTTTCAAGAACTCAAAAGGAGACTCATTTTTTGACTGCTCGGCAATACCATCGGTTGGGAGGATTTGTCATCTATGGTGATGCTTTGGGCAAAGGGTTAGGATGTGTTCTCATGCAATATGAGAAAGTCATAGCCTATGCCTCCAGACAACTCAAAGAATATGAGAAGAATTATCCTACTCATGATCTAGAGTTGGCAGCTGTTGTCTTCGCACTTAAAATTTGGAGGCATTACTTGCATGGAGAGAAAGTGGAGATCTTTACGGATCATAAAAGCCTCAAATATTTCTTCACTCAAAAGGAACTCAACATGCGACAACGACGTTGGCTTGAACTGTTGAAAGATTATGATCATACCATCCAATACCATCCTGGAAAAGCGAACGTTGTAGCTGACACATTGAGTAGAAGATTATATGCAGGTACGAGTGCAATATTCACAACACAAAAGCCCATTTTGTGTGACTTGCAAAGGATGGAGATAGAGTTAAAGACTCCAGGGACCCATGTGATGATGGCGAATATACGAGTAGAACCGACTTTAATTGATAAAGTTAAAGTTGCTCAATTCTGAGATCCTGAGTCGATGCGTATGAGGAAGAAAGTGCTGAGAAGGTGCTATCTTAGGAAGCAAGAATCGATGAAGAAGGAATACTTCGAGTCAACTCCAGACTTTGTGTTCCTAACGACCCTGATTTAAAGTATAAAATCATGATGGAGGCGCACAACACACCGTTTGCAATCCATCCTGGGAGTACCAAAATGTATCGTGATCTTTGTCATACATTTTGGTGGAGCAATATGAAGAGAGAGATAGCGCTATTTATCTTAAGGTGTCTAATTTGTCAACGAGTTAAAGCGAAGCATCAAGTATCAAAAGGTCCATTGCAACCACTTGAAATTCCAGAATAGAAGTAGGAGCACATTACCATGGATTTTGTTACCGGTCTTCCCAAAGTTTCTCAAGGCATAGATGCGATTTGGGTCATTGTTGATAGATTGACCAAGTCTGCTCATTTCTTACTGATACGAGAAACTTATACACTTGAATGTCTTGCTCGTATGTACATAAACGAGGGTGTAAGATTGCATGGTATGCTAGTATCCATAGTTTCTGATCGAGACCCAAGATTCACTTCATGATTTTGGGTTAGTTTGCAAAAAGCTATGAGCACGGATTTACGATTTAGCTCAGCATATCATCCTCAGACAGACGGGTAGTTGGAGAGGACGATTAAAACTCTTAAAGATCTATTAAGACTCCGTGTCCTTAACTTCAAGGGAAGTTGGGACAAGTTCTTACCATTGGTGGAGTTTTCCTACAACAACAATTATCAAGCAAGTATTGGCATGGCTCCATTCGAGGCGTTGTATGGAAGAAAGTGTCGTTCTCCGGTATGCTGGGATGAGGTGGGTGAAGCAACGTTGTTGGGACCAGAGTTGGTACATATGACTACATAAAAGATTCAAATGATCCGACAATGTATTAAAACCTCACAAGATCGACAAAAGAGTTATGTTGATCTTCATCGAAAGGACGTAGAATTCGATATTAGAGATCATGTGTTGTTACGTGTTGTTCCATGGAAAGGAGTTACAAGATTTGGAAAGAGAGGAAAGCTCAATCCTCGATTCATTGGCCCATTTTTAATCCTCGATCGAGTAGGAACTGTGGCCTATAAACTTGTGTTACCGCCAAGTATGTCTCGTGTTCATAACGTTTTTCACATATCCATGTTACATAAATATGTGAAAGACCCAAACAACATTATTGAGTTAGAACTGGACAAAATAGAGGAAGATTTAATGTATGAAGAGGTTCCTGTTAAAATCTTGGATAAGAAGGAACATATTCTACGCTCCAAAGTTATACCTCAAGTCAAAGTTTTGTGGAGAAACCACGATGTTGAGGAAATGACCTTGGAGTTAGAATCTGAAATGAAATCAAAGTATCCTCACCTGTTCGACATACCAGGTACGCACCCTAATTTTGAGGACGAAATTTCATAAGAAGGGGAGGTTGTAAGACCCCAACTTTTTGAATAAAGATTAAATTTTCTCAAAATATATTTTTGAATATTATGGTGTGGATTTGATATAATGTTATAGTTGTGGGTAATATTTACAAATTTTGCAAAGTACGCAAGTTGTTATATAATATTCGATTGGTGAGGAATATTCGTTTTAACGAGGAATATTGCAGACAACCAAGCAAAATCATTGGTGGACCCCCACAACGGAATTATTGTTGGATCGAGAAAGCAGCATAAATACTTTATGAAAATAACGGCGGACGTTTTACCGTTTAGCTGTTGAACTACCCGGTAGTAAAAGTACGATGTCTGGCGTGGTTGCATAGTAGCACTACCGGTATTGATTATTGATGCTTATGTGAGAAGTCACTCGGTTATACTCAATTATTGCTACAGTAATTGTTGCATCATATCTCTCATATTATTGATTCGATTATTGTCATAGTATCATCTGCATAATATATTATTTTATTAAATCAAAAATTGAGACGACAAAGTTATTCATATTATTAAATTGCAATATTTATAATGTCTAGAAGTTCTGTCAATGAGAGGTTTGGTCACCTAATTGCGCGCCAATAGGGAGAAATCCTTATTGGAAAGCCCCCTCTTTCCTGGGAACAACCTGGTTGATAAATATTGTGAGTTATAATTTTAATGATGAATGTTATTAAAATTGAAGTTGTGTTCGGAGTTGAATTTGGAGACGCGGATGTGATATTTGAGTCCGGAACAATGAAATTAGTAAAAAGAGTCTATAAACACAAAATTTTCCGGAATTCACTATTTGGCCAAAAAGTCAACAGTTGACTTTTTTCGGGAAAAGTCAAACTTCAAAATTTCAAAATTTATATTTTTGATAAAAATGGTTTCATTGTGTTGGAATTATTTGTGTTAGTGAAAATCGATAATTATTTCGATAATAATTGATGTCAGAGGTTATATTGACAATCGGGTATTTAACTTAGGATAAATGAGCAATTGATTGCTATTATTTCACATGATTATAACTATTTGTTGACATGTGTATACTATTGTTTCACATTCTTGTTACTATTAGGGGAGTTGGTGCAAGATTGATAATACTTGCATGACTAAGTTAAAAATGGAGGTATAGATGGAGGTACTGTACTGTAATTCGTATTTTCACATGTCTAGAACTACTCATTCACATAATTTACTATTGAACCACATTATTTACTATAGGGGAGGTGGTGCAAGTTTGATAATACTTCCATGACTAAATTAAAAATAAAGGAAAAGTTGGAGGTATTGTACTGAAATTTTTTGAGCCCCAAAACGTGCAATTATCGAAACTATATTTTTCTATAAATAGAAGCTCATTCTTCCTTCATTTCTCACCAATTCACAAAAGCTTTAGAGCGATCATTATAGAGAGAAATTATAGAAAGAAGTAGAGAAGTCTGCTACCTCACTATTCTAGTATCCAGTTTTTTCTAAAGGTAGGGAGTATTATTTCTTCTTATACGTGAAGAGAACTTACATTATTCCATTCTTTATTATTCGTTGGAATAACTTTGTATATGCGGGCTACCCTATACTTGGTGAAATTCTTACATTGTTCCATTCTTTATCATTACATTTGGAACATCACATGCATGCGTTTCTACGCGGACTGGTTTTCGTCTTTATTATTCTATTGGAATATCCTATTCATGCGTTTTACGCCGGACACTGATTTCATCTTTATTATTCTGTTAGAATATCACATACATGCGTTTTTCTTGGGACTGATTAAAATCTTTATTATTACATTGGAATATCTTGTGCGTGCATTTTACGCTGAGACCTAATTATGTTATTTATTATTACGTTGGAATAACTTTTGCACATGCGGTCTATCGCATGTACCGGTGATTTCTTTTGTTATTCCATTCCTTATTATACTCGGTTGGTTAAAAGTTTTGACTTCTATACTCCATGAAATTAGTGGAATATCCTTGATATTTGCGCTTCATCCGATATCTTTTCATGGAAATATTCTTACGAGCATTCTTGAATTTTACTCTACAAAGCAAAGATTATCATGTTGACAATTTGGACGTTATTAGTTCTGGATAAAATAATTCTTGAACTTGTTTTATTGAATTCTTATATCATTGTCATCATCCTCATGTTTATAATTTGTTGAAAGTCATTTGTGGCCTATAGTGCATAGATGGACTTGGTATGATTATGACAAGGGATTATTCGGTGTAATCATGAGTAGTAATGTTACAAATGATGTGGTAAAAGTCCTCGTTGGCCGTAGTGCATTGATGGATAGTTGTTGGCATGATCATGACCATTATTGAATACACAAATATTCTTGGCCCGTAGTGCATGGATAATTGTGGTCGTGATACTAAAGAATATCCTTGGCCGTAGTGCAGGGGTGATTCGATGATATGGATTATTTATTAAGCTGAGTCCCAGTGATAAAAGTGATGAAAAACCTTTTAAATCATAAAAGATAGTAGATTTTATTCTCTACTTGACTCTTTTAATGGATTGCTTGTTCCGCTGCAGTTAAACTTGATGGTTGTTATATTGTATCAGTTTAACACTGTTGAAGGCTAACGATAATATATTCTGCATTATCTTAGTCATAATATTTCCTATTGGGCTAGTTGAGCTCACCCTTTTACTTTTATTGTTCTCTTCAGGAAATAAGAACGTAGCAGGGACTAGTCGAGGAACGGAGTGATGGACCAGATGATAGCATTAGTAGTCCTCACTATTCAGTGATATAGTGGAAAATAAATGTAATAATATTGAATTTGAATTTGAATATTATGCAGGCGATAATATTTGTATTAAAACTCACGACTTATGTTTTGTCGTACTTTACACGACAGTTATATAATTAAGTTGTATTTGTATTCTGTACCATGTATTTGACGACTCAGAATAGGTGATGTATATCTATTTTTGGGGCGTCACACCCTAAGAGTCTTAAGAGACATGTCTAAGTATAACTTATCATACACAAGATATTATGATGATCTCAAGTCTAAGGATTACTTGTAATACTATCACTACAGGAATTCCTATTGACAGACAAGTAAAACTTCATTAGGTATTCCTTAGCGAGCCACGTCCAGTGAACTTATTCTCTAATAAGCACCTATATACTTGTTTTAGTGTCTCAAATGATCATGAGATCAATCATCCTCATCCAATGAGCAAATAACGTATGTACCAATCTATTCGGATTTCACTAATCACCTTTTTAGTAATCCAACGATTGGGAACTACTTTAGTTTTAAGCTATCTAAGAATATAGATCTCATTAGCATGATCATCATCATGATTCTAAAAGGATTGCTTAAAACCATGGGTTTATCATATATTATATAACAACACCATGTATATAAAGTAAAAGTCTTTCATGAATTAATTCTTTTATTAATAAATGAATAAGATTATTACAAATTATATGCTTCATCATATCAACTATAATTGGCTTATGTGCATACTACTTTTAGCAGATGCGGTCGCGCTCTAAGAAAGGCTTAGAGCAACGCCCGCGCTGCGTATCAGATTTCGGCAGACAGTTCATTAGCCCAGAAAATTAGTTCTAAACTAATATCAACTTTGTGATGCCCCCAAAATAGGTCCATTCCATCTAACCCATTCTGAGTCGCCAAATACATGGTACAGAAAATAACTACAACTTTATTACAACAATTGTTATGCAAAATACAACAACACATATACTGTGAGTTTGGATACAAATATATACCAAATGTGACACATGTCCCAACCGTGGACAGCACCTCACAGTGACACCTTACATAAAGGTATAGTCAAAAACTGTTTTAGAAACTAAAATCTTTGGGAAGTGCTCAAGGAAACCTTCGTACATGGGAGGCCATGCTTCTAGGTTATGATAGATATCATATGGCCATAGAATTATCCTTGGTTGACCCAATAGACCCCAAAGAAAAATGAGAAGATTACTATCATATTCTTCCCAATGGTGAGTCTTCTCTTGATTTATCATTATCTCCACTGTCTCAAATTGAGAATTATACTTCAAACAAACACCAAGATTATATAGGTAGTGCTCGTAAATATACTCAGCAAGTGGATGAGCACAACCCTGTCTTATGATGACACGAGGTTGTATATCATTAGACATCTTGTATGATAGTGGCAAAACACCCTTCCAACGTTGGGTTAAGCCTCTGCTATATGATTCACCAAATATAACTACTAAAAGATGTATACAACACACTTGTCTATCTTTGTTTAGGGAGAACTCCACGACTAGAGACCATAGTTCTATTCCCTTGTTACCCCCCCTTCGACCCGGCTATACTTTTTTTTACGAAAGGAATTGTGAAGCAAAAGGGTGAGCACAACTAGCTCGGTAAAGAATATCATGACTAAAGATAATTAAATTATCAATAGCCTTCATCAATAACAAATCAGAGATTTAAAACATATGGTAGATGATAAAAATTTCAACCATAGTTACAGCGGAACGAGCAATCCATTAGAAGATTCAAATAGACAATACAGTCTATTATCTTCTCCATGTTAAAAGTCGACTAACAATGTTTTATCCCTGTAACATCAATCAACAGTTCTTTTCCACAATTATATGAATATCTCATAATCATAATTGTAATTCTAAATTCCTCTTCGTACTCTCAGGGCGAATATAATTTTCATCACATGTCTCTTTACGAAACATCAAAGATCATGGTTATACCAAATCACAATTCTCATTCATAATTATACTAATAAATTCATCTTTTGACTACGCCCAAAGATATTCATCCACAGTTCATCTTCGCACCACTGGACAAAGATATTCAACAACAGGTCATCTTTGCACTACGGGCCAAAGATATTCATTAACAATTCATCTTTGCACTACACGCCAAAGATATTCCTCAACAGTTCATATTTGCACTACAGGCCAAATATATTAATATCTCAAACAAATATATAATCATTTCAGAATTTATATAAACAATAATTATAACCATGTTGATCAATTCACCTTTGCATTTAAGCTAAAGATATTCAATTATAAATTCAATGGTCATGATCATACCAGTCACAATTCAACTTTTCACTACTGGCCAAAGAGAACCCTAGTCATGATCATACCAATAATCTACCCATTTTTATACTTAAATGAAAGAGAATTTCAACATCAGTGTTATAAAAATATTATATATGATAATAAAATCAATATAATCAATATGTGGTTTTAATCTCCAGAGTAATATTCATAAATCAACTATAATTTGGTTAGAAAAAGAAACCAATTTTGTAGTGAATAGTACCCGTGAATAGTAACTTGTGAATAGTAACTCATGAATAGTAACTCATGAATAGTAACCCTGACACAAAAAGGTAAAAATTCCACAATAAAATTCATACCAATATTTTGGTATAATGATATTGAAAGAATAACATTTCTTAAACTTATAAACAATTTATTTTAATTGTTTACACTTTACTAAATAATGCATTTAATCATCATAAAATGCCAAACTTATAAGATTTCATCACCAATAACCAAAACCCTCATCAAAAATCTGCATATACCACATATATGATTCTCAAGCCATAAAATTATATTTTCCAATTTTCTTCCTTCACATAACATATTTAACTCATTTATTCATAACTAGTCCATTTTTATGAAAAATACCAAATCAATTCCAAAAAATATTTCTTTTCTGGGATTTAGCAGAATATAGTCCCATATTGAACATATATTTTTCTTAGAATTTTTAAAATTCATTTACTATTTTTCATATGGCCAAAACCGCCGAATATTTAGACATTTATCATAAATTGTATTTTTATCCAAAATTCTGAAATTCACAGAGTACACTGATATTATATAGATGTACTCCCAATAAAAATTTCATCAATTTTGGAGTTAACCACAAGGAATTATAAGCGGTTACTTTTAAAATAGTATTTTCTCATAAAATTCATAACTCTTAATCTATACATCCAAAAATCACCATTTTTGGACACAATTAATAAAACTCATCAACATATCATTTCAAATTTTTCCAGAATTTTCTGAAGGTCAGAAGAAGTACGAACTGAAAAAACAGAATAACCCTTAAAATCCCTTACTATCCCTTACTATCCCTTACCTCAAAAGAGCAGCACTTCTGACTGGATATCGGATATGACGCTGAAGGAAACTTGCATTGATGAATATCAACTCACCAAGTATCTAAATACTCACAAAATACACTCAATAATCTAGAGAGAGAAAGCTTATGTTTCTGGTGTGATTTTCAATTCTAAATTAGCCCTCTATTTATAGGAAAATTTTAGCAGACTTGACCTGCAACCTGATGGCTTTACCTGCTACTATTCCCACCCACCACATTTGAAATAAAATTCAGCACATTTCTTCACCAACCACAAGTGGGGCCCACTCAATTCTAGAATTTTCCACCAAAATGCTAAATTCGGATACTCAACAATTTACGAACCATTCACCTCTTAAAATTCATAACAAATCATCGTTCATTTTAGCGGTTCAAAATTTGTGGACATATACTCAACTTATATATGTATAACATATCCAAAAATTACAACGATCCAATGGTCGGATTTAAAAATTATAACTCACATAATATATCTCAAAAACAACGGTTTAATTTTTAATACCTTCATTCAAACAAAAATCTTGATAAAATACCTCAACATTAATTCCTTCATTTATAACCACATAAATAAATCCATCATTTATATCCACATCAAATAAATATTTCCTTATCATATAAATCAATAATTAATTATTCACAAATAATATTACGAGAATCACAATTATGACAAACCGGTAGTTCCCAACAAAGAGGGGCTTTCAATAAGAATTTCTCTCTTCTTGGCGCCAAGCAATTAGGTAACCAAACCTCTCCTCGATGTGAAACTTTCTAGACATTGCCAATAATGTTATCTAATAATATTATTCAAATAATATGAATTATTGATCTGATAATGAGAAATATTGTGCAGTGATAATTATTGAAACAACAATAATATAAAATATCAACGCAGCAATTATTGAATCAATAAAAAAAAAATTGAACAGTAATTACTCTAACAATTATTGAGTATTGCCTTCTTATGTAAGAATCAATAATTCAAAAATACTGTGCAATACCGTGCATTACTATTTAATAACGCGTATTACTGTATTTTAACCACCTGGTATTCCAACAGTGTTAACGGTAACAACTACGCCGTTATTTATAAAAACTCAAATTTTGTCATTTTCTTCATTCGACAGTTATTCGTTATGGGGCCCACAAATGGTTGTGCCGTCGTACGAATATTCCCCGATAGAAAGAATATTCCACGACCAAATGAATATTCCCCGACAAATGAATATTTTATAACCACTTGTGTATTTTGAAAAAAATTTCATATATCACCCTTAACTTTAACTTTTATCAATTTAACCATTTACTGAATAGTAATTATAAGAAAAATTGAATACTTTTATTTCATAAAATTTGGGGTCTTACAATCTCCCTCCTTATGAAATTTAGTCCCCAAAATTTACGTGCACAGTATTTCGAAAAGTTGAGAATACCTTACTTCCATTTCAGATTCTATCTCCCCTCATCATCATGATTTCTCCATTGCTTTCATCTCTCCGTATTTGAGGATATCATTCTAGAAATCTGACTTCAAAACAAAGGTTAATTGAACAAATTAACATATCACATAATATCCCGATATTATGGTGACGACCAACAAATAAGCTTAGGTAGGACACACTAGCGAAGGATTTACTCATCTCTCCCCTCCTAGTTCTATTCCCCGATCTCCTCCAGAGATCATATCCCTAAGCTCTGATACCAACTTTGACTCCCCCAAAATAGGTCCATTCCATCCAACCCATTCTGAGTCGCCAAATACATGGTACAGAAAATAACTACAACTTTATTATAACAATTGTCGTGCAAAATACAACAACACATATATCTTTGTGAGTTTGGATACAAATATATACCAAATGTGACACATGTCCCAACCGTGGTGACAAGACACCTCACAAATGACACCTTACATAAAGGTATAGTCAAAAAACCATTTTAGAAACTAAAATCTTTGGGAAGTGCTCAAGGAAACCTTTGTACATGGGAGGCCATGCTTCTAGGTTATGATAGATATCATATGGCCACAGAATTATCCTTGGTTGACCCAATAGACCCCAAAGAAAAATGAGAAGATTACTATCATATTCTTCCCAATGGTGAGTCTTCTCTTGATTTATCATTATCTCCACTATCTCAAATTGAGAATTATACTTCAAACAAACACCAAGATTATATAGGTAGTGCTCGTAAATATAATCAGTAAGTGGATGAGCACAACCACATCTTATGATGACAAGAGGTTGTATGTCATTAGACATCTTGTATGATAGTGGCAAAACACCCTTCCAACGTTGGGTTAGCGCCGCCTATATGATTCACCAAATATAACTACTAAAAGATGTATACAACACATTTGTCTATACTTGTTTAGGGAGAACTCCACGACTAGAGACCACCGATTCTATTCCTTGTTACCCCCATTTCGACCAAACTACACTTTTATTACCCGAAAGGAATTGTGAAAAAAAGGGTGAGCACAACTAGCTTCGATAAAGAATATCATGACTAAAGATAATTAAATTATCAATAGCCTTCATCAATAACAAATCGAGATTTAGAACATATGGTAGATGATAAAAATTTCAACCATAGTTACTGGTGAACGAGCAATCCATTAGAAGAGTCAAATAGATAATACAGTCTATTATCTTCTTCATGTTAAAAGTCCACCAACAATGTTTTATCCCTGTAACATCAATCAACAGTTCCTTTCCACAATTATATGAATATCTCATAATCTTAATTGTAATTCTAAATTCCTCTTCGCACCTGGGGGACGAATATAATTTTCATCATATGTCTTTACTCGAAACATCAAAGATCATGGTTATACCAAATCACAGTTCTGCTCATAATCATACTAATAAATTCATCTTTGACACTACTGACCAAAGATATTCATCCACGCTCATCTTCGCACTAATCGGCAAAGATATTCAACAACAAAGTCATCTTTGCACTACGGGCCAAAGATATTCATTAACAGTTCATCTTTGCACTACAGGCCAAAGATATTCCTCAACAGTTCATATTTGCACTACATGCCAAATATATTAATATCTCAAACAAATATATAATCATTTAAGAATTTATATAAACAATAATTATAACCATATTGATCAATTCACCTTTGCATTTAAGCTAAAGATATTCAATTATAAATTCAATAGTCATGATCATACCAGTCACAATTCAACTTTTCACTACTGGCCAAAGAGAACCCTAGTCATGATCATACCAATAATCTACCCATCTTTATACTCAAGTGAAAGAGAATTTAAACATCAGGGTTATAAAAATATTATATATGATAATAAAATCAATATAATCAATATGTAGTTTTAATTTCCAAAGTAATATTCATAAATCAACTATAATTTGGTTAGAAAAATAAACCAATTTTGTAGTGAATAGTATCCGTGAATAGTAACTCGTGAGTAATAACTCGTGAATAGTAACTCATGAATAGTAACCCTGACATAAAAAGGTAGAAATTCCACAATAAAATCCATACCAATATTTCGGTATAATGATATTGAAAGAATAACATTTCTTAAACTTATAAACAATTTATTTTAATTGTTTACACTTTACTAAATAATGCATTTAATCATTATAAAATGCCAAACTTATAAGATTTCATCACCAATAACCAAAACCCTCATCAAAAATCTGCATATACCACATATATGATTCTCAAGCCATACATCATATTTTCCAATTTTCTTCCTTCACATAACATATTTAACTCATTTATTCATAACTAGTCCATTTTCATGAAAAATACCAAATCAGTTCCAAAAATTTTTCTTTTATGGGATTTAGCAGAATATAGTTCTATATTGAACATATATTTTTCTTAGAATTTTTAAAATTCATTTACTATTTTTCATATGGCCAAAACCGCCGAATATTTAGACATTTATCATAAATTGTACTTTTATCCAAAAATTCTGAAATTCACAGAGTACACTGATATTATATAGATGTACTCCCAATAAAAATTCATCAATTATGGAGTAAACCACAAGGAATTATAAGTGGTTACTTTTAAAATAGTATTTTCTCATAAAATTCATAACTCTTAATCTATACATCCAAAAATCACCATTTTTGGACACAATCAATAAAACTCATCAACATATCATTTCAAATTTTTTCAGAATTTTTCGAAGGTCGTAAGAAAAATACGAAACTGAAAAAAACATAATAACCCTTAAAATCCTTTACTATCCCTTACTATCCCTTAAAAAAGAGCAAAGACTTACGATTGGATATCTGATATGATATTTCAAGGAAACTTGCATCGATGAATATCAACTCACCAAGTATCTAAATACCCACAAAATACACTCAATAATCTAGAGAGAGAAAGCTTATGTTTCTGGTGTGATTTTCAATTCTAACTTAGCTCTCTATTTATAGGAAAATTTTAGCAGACTTGACCTGCAACCTGATGGCTTTACCTGCTAATATTCCCACCCACCACATTTGAAATAAAATTCAGCACATTTCTTCACCAACCACAAGTGGGGCCCACTCAATTCTAGAATTTTCCACCAAAATGCTAAATTCGGATACTTCAACAATTTCTGAACCATTTACCTCTTAAAATTCATAACAAATCATACGTTAATTTTTAATGGTTCAAAATTTGTGGACATATACTCAACTTATATATGTATAACATATCCAAAAATTACAACGATCCAACAATCGGATAAAAAATTATAACTCACTTAATATATCTCAAAAACAACTGGTTTAATTTTTAATACCTTCATTAACAAAAAATATCGATAAAATACCTCAACATTAATTCCTTCATTTATAACCACATAAATAAATCCATCATTTATATCCACATCAAATAAATATTTCCTTATCATATAAATTAATAATTAATTATTCACAAATAATATTACGAGAATCACAATTATGACAACCAGTAGTTCCGAGAAAGAGGGGCTTTCCAATAAGAATTTCTCCTTCTTTGGCGGCGCAATTATTAGGTGACCAAACCTCTCCTTGACAGAACTTTCTAGACATTGCCAATAATGCTATCTAATAACATTATTCAAATACTATGAATTATTGATCTGATAATGAGAAATATTGTGCAGTGATAATTATTGAAACAACAATAATATAAAATATCAACGCAACAATTATTGAATAAATAAAATAAAATATTGAACAGTAATTACTGTAACAATTATTGAGTATTGCCTTCTTACGTAAGTATCAATAATTCAAAAATATTGTGCAATACCGTGCACTACTGTTCAATAACGCGTATTACTGTATTTTAACTACTGGGTAATCCAACAGTGTTAGCGGTAACAACTACGTCGTTATTTATTAAAACTCAAATTTTGTCGTTTTCTTCATCCGACAGTTATTC
This sequence comes from Panax quinquefolius, assembly GCA_020205615.1. Taxonomy (NCBI): domain Eukaryota; kingdom Viridiplantae; phylum Streptophyta; class Magnoliopsida; order Apiales; family Araliaceae; genus Panax; species Panax quinquefolius. The sequence continues at coordinate 94,738,444 of CM035172.1, read as the reverse complement.
GTTATGGGGCCCACAAATGGCTGCGCCGTCGTATGAATATTCCCCGACAGAAAGAATATTCCACGACCAAACAAATATTCCCCGACAAATGAATATTTTATAACCACTTGTGTATTTTGAAAAAAAATTCATATATCACCCTTAACTTTAACTTTTATCAATTTAACCATTTACTGAATAGTAATTATAAGAAAAATTGAATACTTTTATTTCATAAAATTTGGGGTGTTACAAACATACATATTAAATCAATACTGAAACAACCCGGGTCAAATCCTAAATCCAAATCGAATCGAATCCATCCAAATAAGGCCTTAAACCACTGGCCCAATTGTATCTTCTTGGGTCATCTTAGCCCACCACAGACTCACCCAAAACGTCATGACTTGAAGGTACTATTGGTAGCAACTTACATTCTTATACACAGATAAATTTTTCTCATATCTTTTGATATGGGACTGGGGTGTTACAAACTCCCCCACTTAAATTTCTGATATCCCCGTCAGAACTGATCACACACGGTCCACAGAACTTTACCTCTCTAACCATTGTAGGATAATATCGGCTGGCTTCGTGTCCCCACCTCTGGACCTCCATCTCTCCATTGTGGGATTATACCATCAGCATTCGTGTCCCCACCTCCAGCAACCTGATCTGATAACCCGACCCTAGCTTTCAAGAGTCGGCTTTAATACCACATGAAATAACCCAAGTCAAATCCTGAGTCCGAAACAAGTAGCGAGTCAAATCCCAAGTCCAAATCGAATCAAATCCATCCAAATAAGGCCTTAAACCAATGACCCAAAAGTATCTTCTTTGGTCATCTTAGCCCACCACAGGCTTACCCAAAAGGCCATGACTTGAAGGTACTATTGCTAGTAACTTAATTTCTTATACACAGAGAAATGTTTCCCATATCTTTTGATGTGAGACTGGGGTGTTACAAACTCCCCACTTAAATTTTCTTATACACAGACAAATTTTTATCATATCTTTCGATGTGGGACTGGGGTGTTACAAATAAAATTAATTGTAAAACCCCAACTTTTTGATTAAAGATGAATTTTCTATAAATATTAATTTCGAATATTATGGAGTGAAATTGATATAATAGTTGTGGGTAATATTTATAAATTTTGCAAAGTACGCAAGTTGTTATATAATATTCGATTGGTCGGGGAATATTCGTTTTAACAAGGAATATTAGTACAACGGCACAATCATTGGTGGACCCCACAACAGAATTATTATCGGATTGAGAAAATGACAAAAATACTTTATGAAAATAACGGCGGAAGTTTTACCGTTAACTGTTGAAACACCCGGTGTTAAAAGTACAGTAATACGCGTGGTTGCATAGTAGCACCTTTGTGATTGATTATTGATGCTTACGTGATAAGTCACTTTCGGTTTGTTGGTATTATTAATGTAATAATCTGTAAAATCTTTTATATAAAATAGAATACTTTTATAAAGTTATTCTATAAATAGAATATATTATATTTTATTATGCATAGTGTATGCGTAGTGTTTTGCATAGTAAAACTTTTTATATAAAATAGAATACTTTTATAAAGCTATACATTTAATTAGACAATAATTAGAAAATATTATATTTTATTATGCATAGTGTTTGTATAAGGTTCAGATAGTGTTTCAGATAGTAAAATCTTTTATAAAGTTATTCGTTTTATTAGATTATAAATAGAATATATTATATTTTATTTAAAAGATTTTGCTTTAAATATGGATTTGTCGATTAAAGTAAATCAATATGGACCGTTCATGAGTTAGTTATTATGCATTCCATTTTTCTATAAATAGAAGCTCATTCATTCATTATTTTCATTTAATTCACTTTGAAACTCTAGAGAGATCAACTATAGAGAGAAAGAAGAAAGTATTCTCGCTACTTCACTACTTATATATCCGATTACTCTTCTTCTTAAGGTAGGGAATATTATTTGTTGTACTCGTAAGGGGTGTTATTCTTTCTTATTCATGTAAGAGAATCATTGTTATTTCATTGCTTATTATTCATTGGAATAACCTCGTATACTTGGTCTACCATATACTTGGTGACATTCTTCTATTATTCTGTTGGAACATTATATGCTGTGTGTTTACAATTAGGACCTGGTTAAAATCTTTATTATTATTAGTTGGAACATCCACATCGTGTGTTTTACAGGGGACTAATTAAAATCTTTATTATTATTCCGTTGGAACATCCTGCTCGTGTGTTTTACAATCAACCTGGTTCCGTCTTATTATTATTCTCGTTGGAACATCCTCGTGCATGTGTTTTACAGGACCGGTTCCGCTTTTATTATTCTGTTGGAACATCCCGCTTCGCGTGCAAATTTTTGCCGACACGGTTCGTTATTATTATTCTATTGGAATAACCTGTCTATGCAAAGTACAGCATGCATGGTGATTTCTTTTGTTATTCCATTCTTTATTATACTCAGTTGGTTAAAGTTTTGACTTCTATACTCCATGAAATTAGTAGAATATCTTTGATATTTGATCTTCATCCAGTATCTTTTCATGGAAATATTCTTCTGATCATTCTTGAATTTTACTCTACAAAACAGTAACATCTTGACAATTTAGATGTTAATAATTCCTGGATAAAATAATTCTTGAACTTGTTTTATTGAATTCTTATATCATTGTCATCATCCTCATGTTTATATTTTGTTGAAAGTCATATGTGGCCTGTAGTGCATAGATGGACTTGGTATGATTATGACTGTGGATTATTCTTGTAATCATGACCGTAATGTTACAAATGATGTGGTAAAAGTTCTCATTGGCCTGTAGTGCATTGATGGATAGTTGTTGGCATGATCATGACCATTAATGAATACACAAATATTCTTGGCACATAGTGCATGGATAATTGTGGTCGTGATACTAAAGAATATCCTTGGCCGTAGTGCAGGGGTGATTCGATGATGTGGAATATTTATTAAGTTGAGTCTCAGCGATAACAGTGATGAAAAACCTTTTAAATCATAAAAATAGTAGATTTTATTTTCTACTTAATTCTTTTAATGGATTGCTTGTTCCCCTGCAGTTAAACTTGATGTCTATTATATTTTATCAGTTTAACATTGTTGGAGACTAATGATAATTTATTCTGCATTATCTTAGTCATAATATTTCTTACTGGGCTAGTTGAGCTCACCCTTTCTTTCACTGTTCTCTTCAGGAAATGAGAATATAGCTGGGATGAGTCGGAGAACGGAGTGATGGTCCAGAGGATAGCATTATTAGTCCTCACTATTCTGTGAAATAGTGTGATAATAATTGTAATGAGGACTCCTTTTGAGTTTGTATAATCTCTAGTAGATAATATTTGTATTCAAACTCACGGTTTATGTTTGTCGTATTGTATACGCACAAACAGATTAGTAAGTTGTAGTTGAATTTCTGCATCATGTATCGACGACCCAAGATGGGTGATGTATACCTAATTTTGGGGGCGTCACAGTTGGTATCAAAGCTTAGGGATATGATCCCTGGCTAAGATGTGAGACTAGAACTAGGAGGGGAGAGACGGGGAATTCCTTCGCTAGTATGACCTACTTAAATTTATTTTGTATTTAAATTGGTTAGTCAGAGTTTAGAGATATTATGTTATATGTCAATTAACCTTTGTTTTATGGCAGTATCTAAAAATGACATCCGAAAATGTTGAGAATAGCAATGGAGCACAAGAGACCGTTGAGTCTCCACATATCAATAATCAGGAGAATGTGCATCAGGAAGGCGACAATCCTCATGCAAACAACAACATTGACCAAATGCTGAATGATGGATTGTTCAGAGGCTTTATGTAATTCATGCAACAGCAGGCGAGAGCGGCTCCTGTCCAAAATGTAGGTGGAAACACTGGAAACTCTCGGACGGTCACCGCTAAACAGTTCAAGGAGCTGGGACCACCGGAGTTTAAGGGAGAGCCAAAACCACTTATGGCAGAAGCATGGATAAAGTAGATCACCAAGATATTTGATGTCTTGGGATGCTTCGAGGAGCAAAAGGTTCCCTTCACGCTTTTATGTCATGCGCGAGAGAGGCGAGATTTGGTGGGAATCGGTAGAAACATACTCAACTCCGCCGTCTTTAAAGATGTCTTGGGAGAAGTTCTAAGAGCTGTTCAACGACAAATACTTTCCCGAAAATATTCGTCACATGAAGGAGGTGGAGTTTATCAAATTGGAGCAAAATAATATGACCGTGTCACAATACGAGGCAAAATTTACGGAGTTATCCCGGTTTGCGTCCCACTTGGTGGATAATGAAGAGAATGGCGTATAAATGTTTTTAAGAGGTTTGAAGTTCGGAAATACGTCAACATCTTATTTCTCATAAAGCGTGTTTGTATTCAGATGTTGTAAATAGGGCTCATTTGATGGAGCGCGATAACGAGTCAACGCAACCAAAAGAGAGCAGCCGGCGAAATGATAATACCAGTGAGAGCAATCATCGAAGCGGTGACAACAAGCATGGAGGGAATCAAACAGCGAAATGGTAACCACTTCGATGGTAATCAAGTACAAAACAATAAGAATGGACATTTCAAAAGAGGAGATTCAACAATGATGGAAAGACGTCAAGACCAAAGACCGTTGTTAAGGAGAAAGACCACCTATCATATGCTTCAAATGCGGAGGGAGGGACACATCATCCAAATTATGCGATGTCGTCCAAAGCATGTTATAATTGTGGAAGAGAAGGTCACTTAGCCCGATTTTGTCGTTCTCCAAGACAAATTCAATTAGGATGGAGGCACCAAAGGTCATCCCGAGAAAAGTCAAAGCAGTAGTAGTGCAAGGAGAGCGTTTGTTGTGACCTCCCAGAGAGCAAGGAACCCGAATGAGGTCATCACGGGTAAGCTTATCATAAACTCTAAGCGAAGTCTACACTTTATTTGATATCGGTTCTACCCATTCTTTTATTTCTCCTACTTGCTTCAATGATTAAATTTGACTCGGAGAAATTAGACTTTGACTTATCTGTGGAAACTCATTGGGAGAAACCTTCATTACATCCACGGTTTATAAGTCTTGTTTGGTTCAAGTTGGTACCCACACATTACCCCGTCGATCTTATTGCATTAAAAATACTTGCATTTGATGTAATTCTAGGGATTGATTGGTTAACTACTCATCATGCAAAAATTGATTATTTTCGTAAGGTTGTTAGCTTTCATATTCCTAATCGACCTATTATGCGAATTCAAGCAACCAAACCATTAAAATCAATCACTGTCATTTCAAGCCATAAAACTATTCGTTTATTAAAAAATGGATGTCAAGCTTTCTTAGCTCATGTCACAGATCTAAACAAAAATACGTCAGTTTTGAATAATATTTCTATAGTTAATGAATTTCCTGACGTATTCCCTGAAGAACTTCCTAGCCTACCCCCAGAGCGTGAAATTGAATTTTGTATCGACCTTGAACCCGGTACAAAATCCATTTCTAAATCCCCATATCGAATGGCTCCTATTGAACTTCAGGAGTTAAAGACTCAACTGCAGGAATTGTTAGACATTGGCTTTATTTGTCCTAGTACTTCTCCTTGGGGTGCTCCTGTTCTATTCGTGAAGAAGAAAGATGGGAGTATGCGACTTTGTATTGATTATCGGGAGTTGAATCATGTCACCATCAAAAATAGGTACCCATTGCGTACGTATTGATGACTGTTTGACCGGTTAAGGAGCCAAATTCTTTTCAAAGATTGATCTTCATTTTGGATATCACCAATTGAAGATTAGAACCGATGATATTCCAAAGACGGCTTTCAGAACTCGGTACGGGCATTATGAATTCCTAGTCATGTCCTTTGGATTGACTAATGCTCCTGTTGCCTTCATGGATATGATGAACCGAGTATTCAAGGAATATTTGGATCATTTTGTGGTCGTCTTTATTGATAACATCCTCATATATTCCAAAATCCGTGAAGATCATGAGGAACACTTGAGGCTGATACTCCAAAAGCTTCGTGAATACAAGCTTTATGCCAAGTTGAAGAAATGCGAGTTCTGGCTTGAGGAAGTAGCATTCCTTGGGCACGTGGTATCAAGTCATGGAATATCTGTTAACCCAACAAAGATTGAAGCTATTCAAAGTTGGGAGAAACCTAAATCAGTGACCGAAATACGTAGCTTTCTCGGCTTAGCTGGTTATTATCGGAGATTCGTAGAAGGGTTTTCTCGAATCGCTACTCCACTAACTCAGCTGACTCGGAAAGATACAAAGTTTGGTTGGAGCGAGGAATGTGAGAAGACATTTCAAGAACTCAAGAGGAGACTCATTTCAGCACCTGTTCTGACAATACCATCTGGTTCGGAGGGATTTGTCATCTACAATGATGCTTCGGGCAAAGGGTTAGGATGTGTTCTCATGATACATGGGAAATTCATAGCCTATGCCTCATGATAACTCAAAGAATATGAGAGGAATTATCCTACTCATGATCTAGATTTGGCAGCTGTTGTCTTCGCACTAAAGATTTGGAGGCATTACTTGTATGGGGAGAAAGTGGAGATCTTTACGGATCATAAAAGCCTCAAATATTTCTTCACTCAAAAGGAACTCAACATGCGACAACGACGTTGGCTTGAACTGCATTGAAAGATTATGATCATACTATCCAATACCATCCCGAAAAGTTTAACGTGGTAGCCGACGCATTGAGTAGAAGATCATACGCTTGCACGAAAGTGCAATATTGTCAATGCAAAGGCCCATTTTGTATGACTTGCAAAGGATAAAGATAGAGATAAAGACTCCAGGGACCCACGTGATGATGGAAAATATATGAGTAGAACCGACTTTAATTGATAAAATTAAAGCTGCTCAAATTACAGATTCGGAGGTGATGCGTATGAGGAAGAAAGTGCAAGAAGGTGCGATGCCGGAAGCAAGAATCGATGAAGAAGGAATACTTTGAGTCAACTCCTGACTTTGTGTTCCTAACGACCCTGATTTAAAGTATAAAATCATGATGGAGGCGCACAACACACCGTTCGCAATCCATCCTGGGAGTAGCAAAATGTATCATGATCTTCGACATACATTTTGGTGGGGCAATATGAAGAGAGAGATAGCACTATTTATCTCAAGGTGTCTAACGTGTCAACGAGTCAAGGCGGAGCATCAAGTACCAAAAGGTCCATTGCAACCACTTGAAATTCCAGAATGGAAGTGGGAGCACATTACCATGGATTTTGTTACTGGTCTTCCCAAAGTTTCTCAAGGCATAGATGCGATTTGGGTCATTGTTGATAGATTGACCAAGTCTGCTCATTTCTTACCGATACGAGAAACTTATACACTTGAACGTCTTGCTTGTATGTACATAAACGAGGTTGCAAGATTGCATGGTATGCCAGTATCCATAGTTTCTGATCGAGACCTAAGATTCACTTCGCGATTTTGGGTTAGTTTGCAAAAAGCTATGGGCACAGATTTACGATTTAGCTCGGCATATCATCCTCAGACGGACGGACAGTCGGAGAGGACTATTCAAACTCTTGAAGATATATTAAGACTCTGTGTCCTTGATTTCAAGGGAAGTTGGGACAAGTTCTTACCATTAGTGGAGTTTTCTTACAACAACAGTTATCAAGCAAGTATTGGCATGGCTCCATTCGAAGCATTTTATAGAAGAAAGTGTCGTTCTTCAGTATGCTAGGATGAGGTGGGTGAAGCAACGTTGTTGGGACTGGAGTTGGTACGTATGACTACAGAAAAGATTCAAACAATCCGGCAACGTATAAAAACCTCACAAGATCGACAAAAGAGTTATGCTAATCTTCATCGAAAGGACGTGGAATTCGATATAGGAGATCATGTGTTGTTACGTGTTGCTCCATGGAAAGGAGTTACGAGATTTAGAAAGAGAGGAAAGCTCAATCCTCGATTCATCGACCCATTTTTAATCCTTGATCGAGTAGGAACTGTGGCCTATAGACTCGCTTTACCGCCAAGTATGTCTCGTGTTCATAACGTTTTTCACATATCCATGTTACGTAAATATGTGGAAGACCCGAACCACATTATTGAGTTGGAACCGGATGAAATAGCGGAAGATTTGACGTATGAAGAGGTTCCTGTTCAAATCTTGGATAAGAAGGAACATATTCTACGCACCAAGGTTATACCTCAAGTCAAAGTTTTGTGGAGAAACCACGATGTTGAGGAAATGAATTGGGAGTTAGAATCTGAAATGAAATCAAGGTATCCTTACCTCATCGACATACCAGGTACGTATCCTAATTTTGAGGGCGAAATTTCATAAGAAGGGGAGATTGTAAAACCCCAACTTTTTGAATAAAGATGAATTTTCCATAAATATTAATTTTTAATATTATGGAGTGAAATTGATATAATAGTTGTGGGTAATATTTATAAATTTTGCAAAGTACGTAAGTTGTTATATAATATTCGATTGGTCGGGGAATATTCGTTTTAACAGGGAATATTAGTACAACGGCACAATCATTGGTGCAACCCACAACGGAATTATTGTCGGATTGAGAAAATGACAAAAATACTTTATGAAAATAACGGCGAAAGCTTTTACCGTTAATTATTGAAACGCCCGGTGTTAAAAGTACAATAATACTGGCGTCGTTAATAGTAGCACCAGTATTGATTATTGATGCTTACGTGATAAGTCACTCGCTTTTGTTGGTATTATTAATGTAATAATCTGTAAAATCTTTTATATAAAAGCAGAATACTTTTATAAAGTTATTCTATAAATAGATATATTATATTCTATTATGCATAAGTGTCTGCGTAGTGTTTTGCATAGTAAAAACTTTTATATAAAAATGTAATACTTTTATAAAGCTATCTATTTTATTAGACAATAATTAGAATATATTATATTTTATTATTATAGTAGTGTTTACATAGTGCTGCATAGTGTTTGCGATAGTAAAATCTTTTATAAAGTTATTCGTTTTATTAGATTATAAATAGAATATATTATATTTTATTTAAAAGATTTTGCTTTAAATATGGACCGTCGAGAAAAAAAGATTATCATGTTGATAATTTGGACGTTAATAATTCCCGGATAAAATAATTCTTGAACTTGTTTTATTGAATTCTTATATCATTGTCATCAATCCTCATGTTTAGATTTTGTTGAAAGTCATCTCGTGGCTGTAGTGCATAGATAGACTTGGTATGATTATGACGAGGATTATTCGGTGTTGTAATCATTAACCGTAATGTTACAAATGATGTGGTAAAAGTTCTCATTGGCCCGTAGTGCATTGATGGGCAGGTTGTTGGCATGATCGTGACCATTAATGAATACACAAATATTCTTGGGCCGTAGTGCATGGATAATTGTGGTCGTGATACTAAAGAATATCCTTTTTGTCGTAGTGCGAGGGTGATTCGATGATGTGGAATATTTATTGTTGAGTCTCGGCGATAATGATGATGAAAAACCTTTTAAATCATAAAAGATAGTAGATTTTATTTTCTCTTGACTCTTTTAATGGATTGCTTGTTCTACCGCAGATTAAACTTGATGTCTATTATATTTTATCAGTTTAACATTGTTGGAGACTAATGATAATTTATTCTGCATTATCTTAGTCATAATATTTTTTACTGGGCTAGTTGAGCTCACCCTTTCTTTCACTGTTCTCTTCAGGAAATGAGAATATAGCTGGGACGAGTCGGAGAACGGAGTGATGGTCCAGAGGATAGCATTAGTAGTTCTCACTATTCTGTAAAATAGTGTGATAATAATTTTAATGAGGACTCCTTTTGAGTTTGTATAATCTCTAGTAGATAATATTTGTATTCAAACTCAAAGTTTATGTTTGTCGTATTGTACACGACAGTTGTATTAGTAAGTTGTATTTGAATTCTATACCATGCATCTGACGACCCAAGATGGGTGATGTATACCTAATTTTGGGGGCGTCACATTAATGATTTGCATAAGGAGGCTCTGATACCACTGTATGATTCTGGAAACATAATCAAACCATACAATCTAATTGTAGCACAACGGAATCATGTAAAATAGCAATTTAAAATTTTCTACAATCTCAATGTATAGCCTTATGAAACATAATTAATTGAGGAAGGATAAAAATATACCTTTCAAGAGAATCAACGTTTTGATGTAGACTTTAAATTATAATCCTTACTCTTTCACGATCTCTCTAATCCTCAGATCACACGTTCATCACAAAGTGTATCCAACGCGCAAGAGGTATCACCAAGAGTAATAGATTGAAGATTCGATTTTTAGACTCAACTAGGTCTTAGATGGATAGTCCTAATTCTCACTATCCTAACAATTTAGGGTTTTGAGAATACATGCAAGAGAGAAGCAAGATGCATGAGCATTCACCTTTTCCACAATAAGACTCTTTTTATTTAATGACTAACCCTAATCCTAAAACTTTTAGAATTTAAGGTTTTAATTTAATTCCAAATCTAATTAGGGACTAAATAAAATAATAATAATAATAATAATAATAATAATAATAAGACTCCTCTATTTTATTTATAATCTAATATTTCTTCAAATACTTAATTATAAATATATGTATTTCTCCAAATACTATATTATTATTATTTAGTCAATTAATAATAATAATAATAATAATAATAATATAATAATAATAATAATAATAATATGACTAATCTTATTAATTTATAATATTAGTATTTCTCCAAATAATTGATTATAAATCTTAAGCTATTTAATTTATTCCACTAATAAATTAAATACACTTAATTTATTATTATTAAGACAATCAATTCTAAAATCATATTTCTCCATTTTGTGGTGTGATCCTTTAGGTTCAATATTAAGCAAGTAGTAGAATAAATAATTTGAACAATTCTAATTAATATTATTTATAATGAATTAAACTCCTTTAATTCAAATATAAATAAACAACATTTATTCTACATCATTAGTGACACCTTATAAATAATTTATCATGACTATCCAGATAATATATATGAATTCAATGTTAATCACAAAGAATAGAAAGAACATATTCTGTGAATAGTTACCGTACAATTCAATCCTTTTACCACATAATGTCTCAATCAAATATAAAACATTGAATTACTATCAAGTTTTATTTATTTGATTATATGTATTTTGATTCTAAAATGCACAACAATAATTAATCTAAATTAGAAACTCTTTTCTAATTTCCATTCAACCCTGGCCAGGGATTTCCATGTTCTCACTTTATCGAGTCACATAAGACATTATCTCCCTTTACTAGAAGCTATAGATCATTTGTTAATGATTCACCTATCTCCATATATACTTTATTATATTCGAGCATACCCTACAACATACTCAAGAGTATTAAGTAGTATGTCAAACATAGTTCGGTATATACAAAATACTATGATGGTTTCAAGTCCAAGGATTACTTGTACTACTATAACATTAGGAACTCCTATTGATAGACAAGTAAAAATCCATTAGTGTTCCTTTATTAGTCACGTTCAGTGAACTTATTCTCCAATAAGAACTAACATACTTGTTTTAATGTCTCCACACAAATGGTCATGAGATCAATCATCCTCTTCAACAGAGCAAGCATAGTATGTACTAATCTATCTGGAATCAGTAATCCCACATTAGTGGTCCATACGATTAAGAATATTTTAGTTTTGAGCTATCATGAATTTAGATCTTATTATCATAATCAACATCATGATTCTAAAACATTGCTCAATAACAATCGGTATATCACATTTATTAATTCAACTAATTAACATGGATAAAGAATGTCTTTTATAAAATAAATTCTCTTATTAATAAATAAATAAGATTACAAAGTAAATGCTTATTACATCAAATATAATTGGCTAGAGGGCATACTATTTTCACGGAGGTATGCATATATGGCCATTTGTAGGCATCCAAGGCACAACTCATGAGAAATATACCAGTTCCCAATATAATTGAACCAAAACTATAACAAACACATGTAAGAGTAGTTAAATATATATACCGAAAAATTAGAGACTTGTTTTTCATTAGTAAAACGAATAAATTTTCCACTATGAGTGTGACAAAAGGTGTTCTCTAAATTTGAAAATTCATACATCTTGGTATTAAGTATAATAAAATACATGCATACATCATCTTAGAATATTTTTAAGCCATTTGGGCATTTATTATTGGTACACTATGTTTAAATAAACTAACAATTGTAATATAGTGAAACAATACTGAAAACGTGAAAGAGACGTATGTGTACGTTACCCGCAACGTAATGAACAAATGAACGAGGACGGAATCAACGAAATCAAATCTCTCAAGACAAAATATTAGCAAAGATTCAAGAGAATATGAAGGAATTAATTAAGTGAAGGCTAAATAAGTGAGAAGGAAAAGAGGTGGTTATGGGGTATAACTCACCACGGCCAGCCACATATGTAATTACGACTAACCACAGATGCCACAGGTGCATTTGAGGCTAGCTCAGGTGGGTTCCACCCCTTCCATTTTGTTATATTTAAGGTCAAAATGTGTCTTTTTGAGTCCAAATAGGGGTACTCGCGAAGAAAATTGCACTTTCGGCATATAAATAATTATTTATTGACAAGTTAAGTCCGCGAAAATATAAGAATTGATAAGGAAAGGTCTTAAGGCCTAAGATTAAGAAAAAAATGATGAAAGACGAGTTATAAAAAACAACGAAGAGCGAGAGAGAAAGTAGAAGAAGTGTTTTCCTTGTTTTAATCATTGATCTAAATCCGTTGGAGACAATACCTGGTGAAGGCATCGGAGACGATACCCCGTGGTGTTGAATCCTTTGGAGACGATATTCGACAAAGGCAATGGAGATGATACCTGGTGGTGTTGAATCTGTTGGAGTCGATACACGGAGAAGGCATCTGAGATGATACCCAATGGTGATGAATCCATTGGAGATGATACCCAACAAAGGCATCAAAGATGATACCCGGTGATGATGAATCCGTTGGACACGGTACCCAGCAAAAGCATCTGAGATGATACCCAGTGTTAACGTGATAATAAATTTTCCCTAGTAGATCTATATGTTATTAAATTGCATACTTGTATCATCACTGAAATTCATACGATAACATAAATTAACTTCTTTTTTATGACATTGCATTGTCAATATATCCTATCATGCATAGGGTGTCTATATCTTTGTTATGTTAATTTCATTGCATTACATAAACATGGCAAAGAGGGGCATCTGTAGCACCTGAAAGTTTGCATTTTTTCTCTAAACCTTGCAGGAGGGCAAAAATGTCATTTCACCAAAACATCAAGTCATTTAAGCAGGGATCACGGAGCTAAGGATGGGTTTATAAAATCCACCAGAACAATCCCTGAACGAAAGACTACTTAAGGTAAGACAGTTGACTATACCGCATATTCAAGAAGATGCTTTTCTATTTTTTACTCTATCCTCCTAGATCCAGAATTGGTAAAACTCTATGTCATTATATAACTCTCAAGAAGAGATTTTTGAAATGGTATGAGACGTTTCCATGCTCTTCCCAGATTGAAAGTTACAAACGTTATAGAAAATAACGTAACAACCGACTACACGACTCAAAAATCAGAGGTATGTGGTCCCCACCTAGGCCAGTTGCATATGCATCTGCGGCCTAGCTGCATGTACATCTGCAGCTGGTTTCGGAGACTATAGAAAGAGGTTTTTAGAAGGAAGAGGACAAAATAATAGTTTTAGATGAAGGGGGAGTTTTAAAGAGAGAAGGAGACGAGATTGAGAGTAAATTTTCTAGATATTTCATGTGACTCTATTATAGAGTAAATAATAGTTCCATTTGAGTACAATATTATAGATTCAAGGCTAGGGAGCTTATTCCTCCATTTCCAAAGGTGAAAAATCCAATCTTTCTTGTATATTCAATCTAGATCTATTAGATATCTCGTGTTTTATCCATTTTCGTTCCTAGATCTTGTTCATTTGTCAATTTTTTATATATATATTCGTTGATTTTTTCATAGATTTGATTTGTTTTACCGTTTATTTTGTTTGAAAGTTGTCAAATATTAAATATGTTCACTAGATCCACCCTAAATCTAGCTTAGATCTACCTTGATGTCGATTCCAAAGCTTAAAGCTAGAATCTTTATGCTAGATTGGTTGGGATCTAGTTCAGATCTAGTTATTTTAAATATTTTAAGTTGATTTTGCTAACTCCAAAAAACCCTAGATATGGATCTACTTGTGAGGGGTCCAATCTACTATAACGCCCCCAAACTCGGGTACTTGAAACTTGAACTCGGTGCTTTACGATACCATTTCTATGAGCAAAATAATACTAATAATAATAACAATAATAAAATATCAAACTTAATTTACATATATTAAAGTCTAATCCCAAGTAAGCAACCTTTACTACAATACATTACATGATAGATAATAAATATCATTATCTTAATACTGTCTAACTATTACAAAAGATAACATAAGGTTATTCTGATTGCTTTCCTTTTTCCTTGTTTTGGCTTGAACATTCCGGTTGATCATGCTTAGGTGAAAACATTTAAATTTAAAGTAAGGATGAGCATTTGAGTGCCCAGCAAGTAATAACAATTATAAATATAAATAGCTGAAAGGATTAAATGTTTTCTTTGTACTACCCTTCTGCAACAAATCAAAAGTTGTGAAGTAATCTGGATCGATAATAATAACATAACAACTCTCTATCAAATTTTTGAAACTACGTACTAACTATAAATGGGGTTAAGGTGACATATTATGAACATTGTTTTTCATTTTTGCTAAGGTTTAGCAGAACTTCATCCGCAAACCGTCATAACTTACGGACACGAGGGTGATCTGCCCAATGTGCCCTGTATTGATCAATACTACATGCAAGAATGATATTATCGTTCACTCTGTCCACCTTAGGTGCATAAAAGTTTTCCCGTGTTCGGGATGTTCATACTTAGTCTAGAATTCGAACCAAAACAATTTGATTGGATACCTAAAGGTTTTATCATATTCAATGATATTTCGAATCGTATCTAAATTTGGGTCAAATAGCTTAGAGGTATATATATATATATATATATATATATATATATATATATATATATATATATATATGATTAAATACATTATTATCCAAGTGGGGACACACAGTATAACCATATATAGAAATTTAAGCTAATGAATATATATATATTTGAATTACCATATAGTATATCATGTTGATAAACAATGGTCGGATATAACATATATAACAATAGGGTTAATAATCTCGTATAATAATAATATAATTCTGAAACTTCTTACTCATGTCCATTGCATAAAGGAAATGCAAAGGTAAGATACTTGCACCGAAATGTCACTTACAAATAACGCAACTTAGATAAATCTTTTATACAGCGACCTATCAGTAATAAGATCATTCGTTCGATTAGAATAATAATATAACATTATCTATTGCAGTCACCACATAACCTAATCACCTTGTCACATATATCTAACATTCATTGAATCACAAATAATCACTAATATGATAAAAAATATCTAAGTCAGAGATCAATTTACAAAACGTGTTGGTGTCACAAGCAGGTTTTATCGGGTAATTATCGAGTTTAAGACTATCGTGTAGTTCAATGGTCGTTTAGATATTTTAAATATCAATCATATTATTTCTCATAGCCTTATAATAATTTTTAAATAATTATTATAATTTATCATGAATTTTCAAACACACAAATCTTTATTAAATGATTTAAATATTAACTAATTCTAATATCATTAATATTTAATTAATTTAAACTATTAATGAAACTATTGCCAAAATATTAAAGTTATTTATAATAACTCAAAATATTTTTAAAGTATTAATATTACCCTTAAATAATTTTTAAAATATTTAAAATCATTTTTAAATAATTAACATTAATATTGGAATATTAATTTATTATTTATCCAAATATTAAAAGTCATTAATTGTAACTTAAAATATTTTTAATTCATTTATTTCCTTTTTAAATGATTTATAATTCAATTAAACCATTTTTAAACTATTTATTTCATATAATTATTAAATAAATGAATATCATTTAATATTAAATTAATATCATTAATATTAAATTATTAATAAAATTATCCTTTAAATATTAAAAGTTGTATTTTATAACTTAAAATATTTTTAAACACTTTATTTTCATTTAAATGATTTTTTATAATATTAAAATCATTTTTAATTAATTTATTTAATATAATAACTAAATAAATCGAATATCATTAATATATAATAATTAATGAAACATATCTTAAAATATTAAAAGTTATGTTTTATAACTTAAAATATTATTAAATACCTTATTATTTTTATTAAAATGATTTTTAATACAATAAAATAATTTTTAATTAATTTATTTAATGCATTTATTAAATAATTTAAATACCAATAATATCCAGAATAAATATTAATATTTATGAAAAATATATCAAATTATTAAAATTTAATTTTTTATAACTTAAAATAATTTTTAAAACTGATTTTATAATTTTCAGAATTTATTTACTATTTTTAAATGATTTTAGGAAATTAAATTAATTAATTTTTTACTAAGTCTGTCGCTAAAGCCCTTTGGCGACAGAATCTGTCGACTTAGGTGTTCTTGAGAAACCCAGGACATTCAAAGTGGGTTTGAAAGTAGCCTACTTTGACCAAGCTTAATTCAGTGTCTGCTATGTTTCTGGGCTAACTAATGGTCAGCACTTGTAGTGTTAATGTAACACTGCATCAAACAACAAATATCCAGGTCATACTTCATCACAATCAAAAGTTATTAAGCTTTGAACTAGCTGTCAGGCGTGTTCATCATGATTCTGGGCTGCCCAGAAAATATGGTCATGGCCGGTCAACGCCCTTTGTAGCCTTCTAACATGAAATTTGTTGATGATATGGTTGGTCTAGACGTCGGGTCTTGAAGTAAAACTAACAGGATCCATTATGGAAGTATTTTCCAAGTCTAAACATCATCACTAGGATGGATCTAAGCTTCAGAAAATCGTGTCAGAGTTTGTTCTTCATTTCTGGGTTTTCCAGAAATGAAGAACAGATCGAGAGTGCATGTTTGGGCTTCCATTACATGCTAGTCTTGTAATAATTTCATGATCTAATTATTTCAGGTCATAGAAAACATGTAACTTAAGAGATCTATTACATATAAACATCATAACAACAGCAAAATCTCTATATCCATATCGGTCAAAGCCTGTCAGAGAAGTTACTCAAACGTTTTCTGGGTTACCCAGAAAACAGATTTCGTGCTCTACTAAGCTACTTTGATCGGCCACTAAATCCACCCAGTTTTATGTTTAGGAGATATTAAGGCATAAATATGTAGTCCATACAACGTATTTCAACTTAGATACAACAACCATAACAAACCATCAAACACAAGCATGATCTGGGCTTATGAATATGTTGTCAGAACGATCTGGGAAAAATCTGGGTTACCCAGATTTGTTCTTCAAGCAGTTTGGTCAACTTACTTTGACCGTCATTAAATTCGATTCAGAGTGAGATCTGGGGGTTATAGAGGCATTATTATGTAGTCCTTATGTTAGACTACAACATCAAAACAACAACATGGACTAACTATAACAGATCAGCAAAATCAGAAGCTTCAAAGTTGCTTGTCAGAAAGTTTGGAAAATTTCTGGGTTTTCCAGAACAGTTTTCATAAGCGGTCAACGCACTTTGACCCTTTATATCTGGAGATCTAGACATGTTATAGAGGTGATTCCACTTCTAGTCTACTCTCCTCATATCAAGGAACAGGATCATAACATAAAACACACATAAAACTTAACACATCAAGATCTAGAGGCTCTGATATTTGTTGTCAGACCACAGTTTTAAACATTTTCTATATTTTGGAAAACTATATATCTGAGCCTATAGATGTTATGAATCTAACATCAATCAACCCAGATCATCATTATAAACCATAAACAACATATTTTAACAATAAATTATAATATCTAACATGCAGATCAAGATCAGATTTCTTGATTAGGGTTTACCTCTTTATGATCCAATTCTGATTTCTATGCTTCTGATTTGATGTTGGTGTTCATGGGGCTTGATTTGTGACTAATCTAACACTAGAATTTTCTGGGTTTGAGCTTGAGAGAATATGGCTAAGTGTGGGTTGCACAAATGAGGTAATAATACACTTTCTCTCTCTTAATCTATTTAAATAAATTGATGCAATGAACTTGGATGTTAATAGTTGATGTGCTGGTATTGTAGCCCATATCTAGGTTAGGGAAATGATGACTTGCAAGATATGGTAGGATTTTCTAGCAATAATTCACAAAATGGGACAAAAAGGACACTTTAGTAATTTTATTTTAATTTTAAGGGCATTCTTGTCCAAGGTACTTGAATCTAGGGTTTAATCACTAGATTTTACATCTTAAAGTTTCCCAAATAATTACTAGGGTTTGAAAAATTAAAATTAAAGTGTAATAAAATTTAAATTTAAAAACACACTAATTAAATTAGGGTTTTTAATAAAAATTAGGGTTTTTAAATTAGGGTTCCTTAATCTCATTAGGGTTCCCAAATTATCAATTAGGGATTCCTAATTAACATTATAATTTACTAAAATAATAATTAGGATTTCTAATTTTAGCAATTAGGGTTTCTAATTTAATTTAGGGTTTTTCAAATATAAATTTGGGTTTTATCTAATTAACATTAATTCTATAATCTGAAATAAAATTCATATAATCACAATTACTACTCGGTCTTTAAACTCATAACCGAGTTTAACAATTAGGGTTTAATAACACAATATAAAGGTTATGACATAATTTACCATAATTGACTAACCATTAACGACCACGCATACAAAGATATATTTATAACAATCGAAAAATAATATTATAACTAATATAATAATATTATTCTCATTCATTGCTCAAAATCCCAAAATTAGGGTTTTGCATTCTATATCCGAAAGTTATCTTTCATATATAACAATATTAAGTAAATTAAAAATAATTAACTTAATAATCAAGTAAAATTCATACAATAAAATAGTAAATATAATAATTCCAATAATCGTTTCATATATTACTCAAATAATATAATAACCATATTTTCATAGGAAATAAATAATAAAAACATTTCTACTATAAAATTAATTATTATAAGAATATACTTTATAATGATCAATAATTCTAAAATAAAATTATTTGAAATTATTCATGAAATAAATAAATTATATTTATCACATATATATATATATATATATATATACATTACTTAGCACATATTCTCATCTTTAAAAATAATAATAATAAAAAATTTAATATGCAAAATTTCTTCTTTATTTATATAGAAAATATTCAGGTTATTACATTCATACTCCCTTATAAGGATTCCGTCCCCGGAATCTCCGTTTTAAAACCTATACATACATGGGTACATAGCATACATAATCATTACAATAAGATCTCAATCATAATTGATCGAATCGATCTTTAATTATTCAGCATAAAGCTTATCTATCTTTTTAAACAAAAATTTGATTTCTAAAAGAACTCAAATTCCTCCTTCAAAATAATTTATAAAATAATTCACTATATATAAGAAAATAATGTATAAGAAAATAAATTTTGTTTGAATAATACCTGGAGTTGCATCCTCGGCTGCTACTGAATCCTGAACAGTCACGTTGTAGACTCTTGCGGTTGATTCTGTTGGTTCGTTTGTTGAAGTTAGTCCCGTTGTCGCCAATGTCATGTTTCCTTCTTCTGTATTCGCATTCCTTGAATCCTTTCTCCTTCTTGGACAATCTTTCATCTTATGCTCCATTGATTCACAAATAAAACACCCCCTATACATTCATGGATTGGGGCAGTTAGGAGATATGTTCCTCCTGCCCGCACTTGTAACACACAACTTACCCTTTATCTTCTTTCTTCTTTTTTTTCTAGTCCTACTACTTCTACTCCCTTTTCCAGCGCTAGCTTGATTTGCCTTCCACCAAAAATTTTCTTTCCCCCTTTCATTGTATAGGTGACAAAAGCTGTCTTTTGCCCCTCCGTTATCCTAGCTATCATAAACGCTTCTACTGTGTCAGTTGATCTTCTAAATTCTGGCAGTACGATTGCCTTGAAGTTTTTGATGTTTGTTGATCGATTACTTGGCTGATTTCCCGCGGCTGGTATTCCGTTCTGCATAGCTTGAGCGTCCATATTCACAAAATTCTGTATCTGGTCTGGTTGTCCTCCAGCTTTGTTAACCGGTTCTTCTATCCTTGGGCTTCATTTTCGTCTTGGCGGCATTATCATAAATTATTCTTTATTAACTTACATTCTAAGCCTTATCTTATACGCTTAACATATAACGTGAAATTTCCTATTCAAATAGTCATGTACTCAAAATATTAGATTTTGAAAACTGGGTTTACTGTATTAACCAGTGTTCAGATAAATATCTACTATCTTTATACCAACTTATTTCATTAATCCATCACAGACTCATATTCATAACACTTGACATACCATAACACATATTGCTTTAATCATCCGCTATCCCTTTTTGTGACTCAAAAGTCGGGAATCGCTACCACAACTTATACAAAAGTTGAGAATATAACATTACACAAAAATACTTATCATATACACATCATAGAATCATATATATTCATATAACAATAATACTATTTACTCCATACGCCTTCACTAAGGATCAATTGCTTAGCATTCTATGTGACGCCCCCAAATCCGGGTATCTTCCAACCCGACAGATGGTGCTACACGGTGCTACAGTTCACATAAACATTCAATTGAAATGCCTCAAAAGAACGGATATGTCTTATATATATATTAAAAGAATATTTACATTCCCCAGGTTCTTTACAACCAATACATTGTCTTTGTCATAATATCAATATTATTCCGTACAAAACCTATACTATTACAAAAGTAATCTACGGGTTCTCCTTCGCCTTCCCTTTATCCTTGCCGGATCCATCGGTCTGTTTTGTCTTAGCTGCATTCATATGGTTCAAGCAAGAATGAGCCTAACTAGCTCAACAAGTACAACAATTTTAGGAAAATAGCATGCTTGAAACATAGGAATCGTATATCTTTGATAATTGTACAATAGCTACGAAGTACTATTAATAATTCAAAATATCGCTTCGTTTTATTCAAAATGTTTTACAATAACAATATTCAGTAAAACATCAATTTCGGTTCAAGACCGTAAAAATTTCATAAGTACTTTGAAAAGGACATCCTGGCACGATGTCCGTAAGTCCGGTATAGCTTACGAACACGTCTAGGTGATCGGCCTATAGTACTCTATGTTTATCAACACTACATTCATTAAACGTGTATACGTTTAAGTTGTGGCAACCTCACGTGCCTGTTGTTTGACGACAAAACATTTTAGCATACTAAATCTACTTTTGAAAACCACAACAATATTAGTTTGGTAAATCCTTATCAACACTTGATAGAATAACATAACATACGTCTAGCCGAAAGGATTGGCTTTGACGTTCCTCAGATACTAACTCATGCGAAGAATATATGAATCATAAAGACTTGTCCAGATCGAACTGGAACAAGGGTTAGAGTACTTGCCTTTAGCATCTGCTACAATTTATAACACGTGTACCTTACGTCTTTAAGGTCTCTACATTAAATGATAGCATAACATAGAACATTAGTCATGAATGATCACGCATGGTTCCTAAAGAATCTTACCCTACTTCTCAATCCAATTAAGTATTAGATTTGTTATTATAGGTTCCGGCTTCCCATTACGTCATTCTCACATTCATAAGTAATTGACTTAACTTAACTCTAAGTGTTCATGCTTAAGACTTAATTATGTCTTAACAATGTTTCATTAAGATTTTCCTTTAATTGTTTATCAGTTACTAACAATGCTCTATATGTAAACATTCATTATTGTCTTGGCCTTGAGGTTGGTATTTGCATAGTATTGGCTTTTACACTTTGGTGTCGTACTGCGGCGTCCCCCTATTACCGCCTAGATCCTGATTCAAGGTTGGCTGAGTCTCAAGATGTTAATGGTCGTATTTGCATTACGCCCACTCTCCAAAAGGTTATGACTTTGCTTCTACCAAGCTTCATGCATGTTACAGACGAAATGGTTTTCAACAGCCATGGCCGCTTTTCTGCACCGTAAAATTTTTACAGACTTCAAATTTTGTGAGATTCCCAGACTCGTAACTTCTTCATTATAAGTTCGAATTGGCTCGTTCAAGAGCCTACGGTTCACAAATCACGTACTCTATGTATTCATTCAAGAATTTTTATCTATTCCACTTTGTTTGCTAAAATTCCACCTATTAGTTCAATTTTAACGAAAACGATAAACGTTTGTGAACGTTCAATGCTCGTTACTTCGTTCTAAGTCAGAATCCGGCCATTTTTGAGTCCGCAACTCTATAATTCCAAATATGACTTGCCTCCATCAAAAACCCATGTTTCCATTGTCAAACACAAAATACGACTTCCATTCCGAGAATTTCACGAATTCGACGATTATCGTCCAATCGTGTTTATTCCGGCGAAACCTCAATACTAATCCTTCTAAGTGGATTTTAATCAACATGTAGACATTACAAGTTACTTATTATAACAACTTATTAGCAAAGTAAGTTTTGACTTATTCTCACACGTTAATGACTTACTTAACTTATGAACTAAAATTCTCATGCTCATGACTTATTATGAACTTAAGTCCATCAATCAATGTTCTCATACTATATTGATCATATTAACATAATATGACAAACATATGACAAGTTGTGTACAAGGTTATGAACTTATTTAGGTTCAAGTTGCTTATTAATCTTATTCGGCTTAGGTCCATTGCTTATCAACTTCTCTTATGTTCTTAACATCTAAGTTCATTAGTTACACTTCTCTTATCAACTTAACATGATAGAGATTAAGAAGATAAGATCATTTACCTTTGATGATTACTTCACTTGCTTTGGAAATCTACTAAGAAAAGGTTAAGCTCAAAGTGCTTATTGACTATAACAAATAAGTTGTTTATCTTGAGAGGAGTTGGATGGAAATTAAACAACCAACTTAAGAAATAAAGCTTGGTATTTATAGGCAACTCAAGGTGAGGGCACTATGGATATTTAGGCCATCCCACCTCCTTAGTTAACCTCCTTACTATTCATTACTTGTTGCCCACAACTCTTATCCATTCCTTGGTCATTACTTAAAGTTCTTGCTCACCACTCCAAGTGCTTGGTTACCACTTCACCCATGGGTTGCCCCATGGATCTTGCTTTACCCATTGGATCATCCTTTGGGCTTAGTAGTTAACTTAATTAACTTATCCTTTGGGCTTTCTAATTAATTAGTTTGGGCCTCCCTTTATTAATCACTTGGGTTTTATAATAAATCCCACCTAGGTTTACATCTTTAAGCTTATGGATTTATTTTTATGCAAAGTTACATTGATTCATTTCATTAGGTTTTTATACTTACATTCCCAATTTAAGTCTGCATCCGATTTATTGCGTTTTCCATACTTAGATTATTATTACATAATCCATCTCATCTCGATATTCTAATGTTACGTATTTCTCGGAAGTTCAAAAATAATACCCAAGCTATAATTGGTGAATAGTGTTTTTCGTAAACTTTCTCGGAAAACATTTATTTTCATCTTGGAAATGCAAACACTTTAATTCATTCACGTGGTTCAAATACTACGATCTTCCGACATTTCTAGGTTATAGAACGACATACATCTTATTAACACATATAATAACAAATAATATTATTTTATTCATTATTTAATTCTTTCAAATATTTTTACAAAGGATCCGAAATTCTCGGGCGTTACATTCTTCCCCCCTTATAAAGATTATGTCCCCAGAATCTCGCCCTATTTTACTCAAACAGAATAGGATAATTCTTTCTCATCTTTTCTTCAAGTTCCCACGTTGCTTCTTCAACATCGTGGTTCTTCCATAACACCTTTAGTAACGATATTACCTTGTTTCGCAGAACTTGCTCTTTTCTATCGATAATTTGAATCGACATCTCTTCATATGTTAGATCCTTCTCAATTTAAATAGGCTCAAATTCTGTCACGTGCTTGTAATCCGGTTTGTAAGGACGTAGCACTGAAATGTGAAATACGTTATGTATTCGATCTAGGTCTGGAGGTAACGCTACCCTATAGGCTACCTCACCTACCCGTTCAAATACCTCAAAAGGTCTTATAAACCTTGGGCTTAGTTTTCCCTTCTTTCCAAAGCGTATCTTTCCTTTTTAGGGAGATACCTTTAGAAATACATACGAGCCTGCCTCAAACTCTCTATTCTCTTGATGTAAGTCTGCATATTTCTTATGTCTGTCTTGAGCTGTGACAAGACGCATACGTATCAACTTCACCACTTCCGCTGTTTGCTGCACCAATTCTAGTCCTAGCATTCGGCGTTCTCCCACTTCATCCCAATACAACGGCGTTCTGCATTTCCTTCCATACAAAGCTTCATACGGTGGCATACCTATGCTTGCATGATAACTATTGTTATACGCAAATTCTACTATTGGTAGATGATCATCCCAACTACCCTTGAAATCCATGACGCAAGATCTCAACATATCTTCTAACGTCTGAATTGTCCTCTCACTCTGTCCATCGGTTTGTGGGTGATATGTCGTACTCAACTTCAACTACATCCCCAACTGTTCTTGAAGACTTCTCCAAAAGTTCGACGTGAATCGTGGATCACGATCTGACACTATCGAAATAGGTGCTCCATGTCTGGAAATAATTTCCTTAATATAGAGTGTAGCTAACTGATCTAAGTTATACTTAATTCGAATTGGCAAAAAGTGAGCTGACTTCGTCAATTGGTCCACTATTACCCAAATCGCATCATATCCCTTCTGAGTAGTTGGAAGTCCCACCACAAAGTCCATCGTGATATGCTCCCACTTCCACTCCGAAATCTCCAATGACTGTAAAAAGCCACTCGGTCGTTGATGTTCGGCTTTAACTCTTTGACAAGTTAAACATTTACTCACATACTCGGCTATTTCTCTTTTCATGTTTGGCCACTGTTGATCGATTTCGTAATCAATGAATACATGCAAGTATACACGGTCAACAAGTAATAAAGTGAAAGTAGAGTATCCTTCCCACGAGGAATTATTTAATAAAAATTACCAATTACTAACTCTTAACCAAATCAATTTTATTTAAACAATCTCAAATCATGATTTTTCTAATTAAGAAAACTAACTTAATCAATTAAAACTAGGTTACTTTATAAATGAATTCAAATAACTAAAGGCTAAGACTCCAATATCCTAATTATGAACTATAAACCAATTATCCCAATTATTATATCTACTGAATTATTAACAGAAATTCTCAAATGCCAAAAGCCCTCTCTCGAGTGATCAATTGCCTTCTATTTAACCCAGATTAATTTTGTTATATCTCTATGCAAAACAATTGAATTAAACTCTTTACAATCCCAATTCCTTATGTGTTACATGCGGCAAATAGATATTCTCATTCTATTCACAAACCTAATTATTCACTATGCAAATAACTAAGTCACATGTCACCATGCCCAGTTCTAACCCTAGAATTATTTTCCCAATTCCTTCTAGAGTAACACAGTAATTACTGATCAGATAATTAATCAATAAGCTCAAAGCAAGATGAACAATTCACTTCAACATAAATAATTGGAATAAATTAAATAATCAATTCATAATCATAAAAGGTTCTATTGGAATCTTAATAAAAAGAATTAGTTCATAATTAATGAATTAAAACCAAGAATCCACAATTGAATAGACATTAAAAGATAAAAGTAAGATGAGAGAAGAGAATAGAAATCATTGTCAAGAAATCGATGCTCTCCTCTTGCTCTTGCTCTTGATCTTCAATGGTCTCCAAGTTGCTTCAATCTCCAAAACTAATAAGAACTAGGGTTATGTTCTAATATAAAGGAGTGTTTAATCTAGTCTAAGCTATGTAATCTCCCTTTATTTTATACCTTACATCATGTATTTATAGGTTACAAGTATAATTTTTAGTTTAGGAACAAACTCAATCCAATTTGGAGTCAAAAAGGTGTCAAAATTCACCCAAAACGCGTCCAGTTCGCTCAAAGCCTGCCCCCTAGCGCCCCGGCGCTGTATTTAACTCTAGAAATAGTGCCCCGGTGCTATAGTGCAGAAAGTGAATCTTGCCCCTTTTTTTACATTTTTCTGCTCCGACGTCCTTTGGGAAAATGGCCATAACTTCTTCGTCCGAACTCCGATTTCGACGATTCAAGATGTTCCGGAAAGAGAAGAAGTAGGTCTACAACTTTCATTATTTGAGTTTTTCGAAATAATGTCCGGAGCTATAGTCAAATTTGCTCTGAAGTGACTGCTATGTAAATGGCAAGCCGAAAACGCGAATCTAGCCACCCCAAATGTCGATCCAAGTAACTTTTGTCCCAAATCCTACAAAACAATATAAAACATGCTTGAATAGACACAAACACATAAAAACATCCTAAAAGACTTGAGAACAACAATAAATTAAGCCCGAATGTATCCAATTCATGTGTATAAAACTCACTCAACAAATACCCCCAAACTTAAACCTTTGCTTGTTCTCAAGCAAAAACACAAAAATGTTATGCAATGTAATGTAATGAAACTAATCTATATGCCTCACGACTCAACAATGTAATGGCGAAACAAGTCTATTCAACCGGCCTTAGAGAAATCAAGTAAACATGATAATACATCATATTAAAACAAATCAGTAATTTCCCAATCAATCATCAAATCTTAGACTGTTATCACTGATATAGTGCGTGTGTGCTCCACAACAATGTTAACTAATATAAAATCAAATTTAACACATAATAGGTCTCTTTAAAGGCATCATACAGTGAAAACTCACAAAATTCACGAACAAGCTAGATCCAACTAAAGTCAAACATCCACCAAGTTCAAGAGTCCAATCCGGGATACTTATGCTTTACTTTTCATTACGGGGGCTTTTTGCTCTTTTCCTGTTTTATTGTTTTTTTTTATATTTTTTTTTAACCATGACTGTGCAATGTCTCATTCCATTAGGCTAACAGTGTCACCCCTTAGCGAGCTTTCGACCAATGACTCCCTGCACTATATAAGACCTTAGAGGCTTAGGTTTTAAGATACTTTCCAAGCGCATTTTACTCAAGTAACAAAGGCCCCAAACAAAACTAGCCATGATAAATTTTTTTTTTTTTCTTTTTTAAGCGAAGCTTATATATCCCAAATTTTCCCCCAAACTTAAGTTTTTATCAAAATTTAGCCATCTCCTTTATTCATGTCTTTCATTCCTTCAAACTAGTATTATCCTTAAGAATTTCATTATGTATCAATTTAAACTTAATCACCAACATAGTTTGTTATTAACGTCTTAACCTTAATTATACCGATTTCAAACAGAAAAGATTCAATTCATAACAAGAAATCACATCAAAGCTTCGAATATTCAATACTACACTTATCTACTTAACTCCGGTCTCATCATTGCCAAAATAGACTTTTACTATCTAATAGTTGGAATCATGCAAATATAAACTAACCGCAACAAACATAGTAAACTAACTACTATTTTTTTTGCGATTTTTTTTAAAAAAAAAAATTTTAAACAAAAAACTAAATGCAAAAACTAAATGTAAATAACTTAGAAAACATAACGAACTACAATGTAAATAACTAACTATATGCAATACTGACACTAAAATGCCCCCAAACTTAAACTAGACATTGTCCTCAATGGCTACAATTGAAAAAAAATTAAAGCAAGAGGACTTCCACGAAAATATTGTAATCTTCCTCCTTGTCCGCTAAGTTTGGAGAATAAAGGCTAAGACATGGAACAAATTGGGCACCACACTTGAATCGACTTGAATAACACCAGTAAAACCATGATAGAAGCAATTTTAATAAATCCTAAATAAATGCAAATTCCAAACTACTAATATAAAACTAAATAAAATTAAAAATAAAAATTAAACTTGGGT
The DNA here is from genome assembly GCA_020205615.1 of Panax quinquefolius. Lineage (NCBI taxonomy): Eukaryota > Viridiplantae > Streptophyta > Magnoliopsida > Apiales > Araliaceae > Panax > Panax quinquefolius. The sequence continues at coordinate 94,710,310 of CM035172.1, read as the reverse complement.
TGCCTCCCAATAAGCGCTTGTTTTACTGATCTTTCAAATTTGACTTTTGTTCAGTCAACGTTATCCAATGCCTCTTCGAAAGTTAAGAAACCCTCCATCCATCGAAAATAATATAGCTTTTGGTAGGTTCCCATTTGTAATAGCCATTGTATTAAAGTCACCTAGCATGCTTTCTTTAGATAAAATCACATTCAAGAACGTCCAAAGATCTAGGTGGTTTCTCCATTGTGTTCATTGAATATATTACGGCATTGAGGCTTGTCGACACAACAATTTCTTCTTCTATCTTCTCCAACTCATCGCACCATGGTTTCGAAGGTGTACTTGCTTTTACATCACAGAGAGTATTGCCGACGACATGACTACCAATCGGACAAGGTTTTGCGAGTGTGTCAATCTCCATTCCCCTTGGTTGAGTCATGTTCATGTATGGCCATTGATACTCAAAGTTATCCATGGTACCTAAAATGAGAGAAATATAAAAAGAGAATTAAAAATAAAAAAAAATTGTTTAAATTAAGACTAATTTGATTAAAATTAATATTGGTAAATAATTATTAAATTAAGTCCCCGGCAACGGCGCCAAAAACTTGTTGATCGATTTCGCAATCAATGAATACGTGCAAGTATACACGGTCAACAAGTAATAAAGTGAAAGTAGAGTATCGTTCTCAGGAGGAATTATTTAATAAAAATTACCAATTATTAACTCTTAACCAAATCAATTTTATTTAAACAATCTCAAATCATGATTTTTCTAATTAAGAAAACTAACTTAATCAATTAAAACTAGGTTACCTTATAAATGAATTCAAATAAATAAAGGCTAAGTATCCAATATCCCCAATTATGAACTATAAACCAATTATCCAATTATCCCAATTATTATATCTCTTTGAATTGTTAATGAGGAATTCTCAAATGCCAAAAGCCCTCTCTCGGTGATCAATTGCCTTCTATTTAACCCAGATTAATTTTGCTATATCTCTATGCAAAATAATTGAATTAAACTCGTTACAATCCCCATTCCTTATGTGTTACATGCGGCAAATAGATATTCTCATTCTATTCATAAACCTAATTATTCACTATGCAAATAACTAAGTCACATGTCACCATGCCTAGTTTTAACCCTAGAATTCCTTTCTCAATTCCTTCTAGAGTAACACAGTAATTACTGATCAGATAATTAATCAATAAGCTCAAAGCAAGATGAACAATTCACTTCAACATAAATAATTGGAATAAATTAAATAATCAATTCATAATCATAAAAGGTTCTATTGGAATCTTAATAAAAAGAATTAGTTCATAATTAATGAATTAAAACCAAGAATCCACAATTGAATAGACATTAAAAGATAAAAGTAAGATGAGAGAAGAGAATAGAATCATTATCGAAGAACTGATGCTCCCCTCTTGCTCTTGCTCTTGATCTTCAATGGTCTCCAAGTTGTTTCAATCTCCAAAACTAATAAGAACTAGGGTTATGTTCTAATCTAAAGGAGTGTTTAATCTAGTCTAAGCTATGTAATCTCCCTTTATTTTATGTCTTACATCATGTATTTATAGGTTACAAGTCCAATTTTTAGTTTAGGAACAAACCCAATCCAATTTGGAGTCAAAAAGGTGTCAAAATTCACCCAAAATGCGTCTAGTTCGCTCAAAGCCTGCCCCCTAGCGCCCCGGCGCTATAGTGCAGAAAGTGAATCTTGCCCCTTTTTTACATTTTTCTACACCGACGTCCTTTGGGAAAATAGCCATAACTTCTTCGTCCGAACTCCGATTTTGACGATTCAAGATGTTCCGGAAAGAGGAGAAGTAGATCTACAACTTTCATTCTTTGAGTTTTCCGAAATAATTTCCAGAGCTATAGTCAAATTGGCTCTGTAGTGACTGCTGTGTAAATGGCAAGTCGAAAACGCGAATCTAGCCACCCCAAACGTCGATCCAAGTAACTTTTGTCCCAAATCCTACAAAACAATATAAAACATGCTTAAATAGACACAAACACATAAAAACATACTAAAAGACTTGAGAACAACAATAAATTAAGCCCGAATGTATCCAATTCATGTGTATAAAACTCACTCATCAGCCACCAAAAACTCTGTCGAAGGTCTTGATACATCTTAGTGCTACCAGGATTAATCGAGTACCTCGAACTGTGAGCCTCTTGTAAAACTTGATCCTTTAATCCCGTCTCATTCGAAACCCAAATTCTTTCCTTCAAATCTTAATAATCCCTCATTATCAAGACTAAACTTAATATCTTTTTCATTGGTCAACCGCTTCTTCTTCTGGTTACACTCATCAGTTTTGAGCTGCAACTCCTTAACTCTCTCTACAATGGTAGACTGAATCTCCGTTGCAAAAAGTCTCTGCTTCGCCTCACTTGGAACCTTCACCTCCAACTCCATCCTAGCCATCTCTGTTATTAACTCAGTTTGAGCTGTTAACAAAGACAACTTCTCCCGACCCTTTCTACTTAAGGCGTCGGCCACTACATTGGCTTTTACAAGGTGATATAGGATTTCACAGTCGTAATCCTTTATCAACTCCAGCCACCTCCTCTGTCTCATATTCAACTCCTTCTGTATGAAGATATATTTCAGACTCTCGTGGTTCGTGTATAACTCACACTTTTCCCAATAAAGATAATGTCGCCATATCTTTATGGCAAACACCACCACGGCCAGTTCCAGATCATGAGTAGGGTAAACTTTCTCATAATCCTTCAACTTCCTTGATGCATCACGTTAATGACCTTGCCATCTTTGCATGAGCACCTTAACCCAGTCCTTTGCGCGAAGCATCGCTATAAACTACGAAATTTCCTGTGTCATCGGGTAATGACAAAACAGGGGCTTCACTCAACTTCTTTTTCAGTTCTTGAAAACTATCTTTGCATTTCCCAGTCCATACGTACTTCACGGTCTTCCTCGTCAAGTTAGTCAACGGAGTAGCTATCTTCAAAAAGTCCTGAATGAACCTTCGATAGTAACCCGCTAACCTTAGGAAACTCCGTACCTCAGTCGGTGTTTTCGGTTGTTCCCAATTCATCACGGCTTCCACCTTTGCTGGATCTACTGAAATCCCCTCGTGGTCAATAACATGACCTAAAAATTGTACCCTTTCTAACCAAAATTCACACTTAGTGAACTTCGCATATAACTTCTCCTTCCTTAGTGTATCCAATACTATTCGTAGGTGTTCAACATGATCTTCTGGCGTCTTAGAGTAGACTAGAATATCATCAATAAACACCACGATGAACTTGTCCAAATATTGTTTGAACACTCTGTTCATCATGTCCATAAATGCAGCTGGTGCATTAGTCAACCCAAATGACATCACCAGAAACTTGTAATGACCATAACGAGTCTTGAATGTTGTCTTTGGCACATCTTCATTCCTAACCTTCAGCTGATGATACCCCGTCCTTAAATCTAATTTGGAAAAATATTTTGCCCCCTTCAACTGATCAAAAAATCATCGATCCTGAGCAATGGATACTTATTCGTTATTGTTAACTTGTTCAACTCTCGGTAGTCGATACAAAGTCTCAACGATCCGTCCTTCTTCTTGACAAACAACACCGGTGCTCCCCACGGCGAAACACTTGGTTAAATGTACTTCCTGTCCAACAATTCTTGCAGTTGTACCATCAATTCCTTCATCTCCACTGGCGCCATACGATACTGTGCCCTGGAAACTAGTGCCGCTCCTAGCACAATATCTATTATGAACTCGGTCTCCCTATCCGACGGAAGACGCGGTAACTCACTTGGAAATACATCCAAGAACTCACTCACTATAGGTATTTGTTCCATGGTCGCTCCCACTCTCTGGGTATCAACCACATGACACAAATAGCCTACACACCCCTTCCTCAATAATTTCTTAGTTTGTGTCATGGTAAGACAACACGAACGTCCCAGCGATTTATTCCCGTAAAATATTACATGAGATTGGTTTAATGTTTTAATACTAATGCATTTCTTTTGACAATCTATAATTTCCCCATGATTTATCAACTAATCCATTCCGAGAATTACATCGAATTCTCCTAACTTTATCAGTATCAAATCTACCGATAATTTACAACCTCGAATGTCTACGCAACAACTTCTATGAATATCTTCAATAGGAATTATCTCTTCGTTTGCTACCTTAATGTTCAAAGGTATAGGCAACCTTTCGGGAAGTAATCCTAGTCGTCTAGCAAAATCACATGCGATAAACGAACAAGTAGCACCCGAGTCAAACAACACGTATGCATTTAAGTCGTTGATCAGAATAATACCTGCGACTACGTCCCCCGAGGCCATTGCATCTTGGACGGTCATATTAAAGGTACGGGCCATCAACCTACCCGGCTGCGCTGGACCCCCAATATTTAACTTACCACTATTGGCGCCCTTATTCCCGTCTGTCCCCTTCTTTGGGCAGTTCTTTGCCATGTGGTATGTAGACCCACATACAAAGCACCCATGATTCTTCTTCGGGCTTGGACAGTTTGGCGCAATATGCCTCTCCTATCCGTAGTTATAACACACGGCCTTACCCTTGAGATAGACTCTTAAATGAGTCTTCCCGCAGGTCTTGCAGGCCTCCATCCTCCTCTTAGGGTCTCCTTGTTTCACTCCATTATTCCTCGAGCTAACTACCTTCCTTTTATACCCTTCGCCACTCCCGCTGGCACCTTCAACCTTCACTCCTCCATCCACCTTCCCCTTGCTTTTCTTGTCCTTGTGGTATTGGCTCAACGCCTCGCTACCACCTTCGGAAATTATTGCCTTCTCTAAAACAACTCCAAAGGAAGTACTTTGGAACACAGAGATACGATTATAGAGCCAGGGTTTCAAGCCCTGCTCGAATCATCGAGCTTTCCTCACTTCGGTATCCACTTGATGTGGAGCGAACCTTGCCAATTCATTAAACTTGGCGGCATACTGGGGAACCGTCATGTCCCCTTGTTTCAAATCTAAAAATTGCATCTCCATCCTTCCCTGCATGCTTGTGGGAAAGTAGTTCTCGTAGAATATTTCCTTGAACCTCACCCACGTTATCAAATCTATTCCGGCCCTCGCCTGATTGGCCTCCCACCAAAAGTTGGCCTCTCCCTTCATCGTATAGGTTGCAAAGGCAACCTTTTGGGCCTCGTCGACATTTGCTATCACAAATGCCTTCTCGATCTCCCTCACCCACATTTGGGCTTCAATAGGGTCCGTAGTTCCTTTGAACTCCGAGCGGACCCACACTCTTAAAGTCCTTAAATGTAGTAGCTCGTACTACACCAGGATTTAAGGGGATATTAGCCCCTGTTTGATTAAATGCTGCTGTTAAAAGGTTCAAAAAATTCTTGCATGGGGTTAACCGGACCTCCCTCCGGTTGATTTGTGTTCGCACCTTGGGTACGTGGTACTCTTTTTGGCGGTATTTTGCTGTTACAATAAACACATATTTCGTTATTATACATTTTCTATCAGTTAGTTATTATTCCATATTAAACAATAACTTAAACATTTGTTACTCAACATTTTTCTAAAATGAAAACTTATATTAATTCATCGTAGTATAATACTACATCGGTTACATAACACAGCCTAAGCTGGATACATTACTTTCCCGCTATTGCTTTCCAAAAATTGGGATTTACAAAAGACTACCCTTGATTATACAAAAGAGGGCTTTAGGTTACTACTATATACACAAATATGTACATATCTAACTACTCTAGCAACTCCTTGATCATATATGCCTTAATGCATTCTCGAAATCTACCTTGGCAAGACCAGCAATAATATCACGGCTGATAGTATATCGTGTTTGCCCTGTCTCCACAGGATACCCAGCTACCTGCAACTGGAAATCCTCATAAGAACTCCTATGAATATAGGACATTCTCCTTATCTTCTGTTTCTTGGTCTTTAGCTCGCTCCTAAGCTCAAAGACCTCCTGTTTTAGCTCATGGATCTTGTCCTTAGCCAAAACTCTCTCGTCATGTTCCTATTCCCATATGGACTCCACGCCTGTCTTGTCCTCTATAACCACTTAGAGCTCCGCCTTTAGCTCCTTAACCTCCTGATAGTAGTGTACGTTCCTATCTATCACTGACATGAACAGTGACATCATCGACTCTCCTGGAGTTATCTCGCCGCTATTGCTCTCTTTGGGTTAAAGGGACACTGCTTCAACTTCTTCTTCTATCATGCCGTCAAATACAGACATGAGGTCTAAGCTTTCGGAGTCTCCAGACTCCACCACAACTATCTCAGGATCTCCTGCTATGGGGTTCGGTATGATTTCTATCTGGTTTACCGACCCTTCACTGACTACCTGTACATCTCTATTTTCACCTGACATCTATAATAACATAAAAATTGATTAGTAAACGTCAGTAGAAAAATAAAAACACATAACATATATAATGCATTTTTATAAGGTTAACTTACATCTTTTATTCTTTGACTTTTATTAAGGTTATGACTTAAGGTTTTATTTTCCCCCCCCCCTTAAGTTTTATAACCTAATGCTCTGATACCAACCTGTGACACCCTCAAATCTGGGTATCTTCCAACCCGACAAATGGTGCTACACGGTGCTATAGTTCACATAAACATTCAATTGAAATGCCTCAAAAGAACGGATATGTCTTATATATATTAAAAGAATATTTACATTCCCCAGGTTCTTTACAACCAATACATTGTCTTTGTCATAATATCAATATTATTCCATACAAAACCTATACTATTACAAAAGTAATCTACGGGTTCGCCTTCGCCTTCCCTTTATCCTTGCCGGATCCATCGGTCCGTTCTGTCTTAGCTGCATTCATATGGTTCAAGCAAGAATGAGCCTAACTAGCTCAGCAAATACAACAATTCTAGGAAAATAGCATGCTTGAAACATCGGAATCGTATATCTTCGATAACTGAACAATAGCTACGAAGTACTATTGATAATTCAAAATAACACTTCGTTTCATTGAAAATGTTTTCCAACAACAATATTCAGTAAAACATCAATTCCGGTTCAAGACCATAAGCATTTCATAAGTACTTTGAAAAGGACATCCCGGCACGAAGTCCGTAAGTCCGGTATAGCTTACGAGCACGTCTAGGTGATCAGCCTATAGTACTCTATATTGATCAACACTACATTCATTAAACGTGTATACGTTTAAGTTGTGGCAACCTCACGTGCCTATCGTTTGACGACAAAACATTTTAGAATACTAAATCTACTTTTGAAAACCACAACAATATTAGTTTGGTAAATCCTTATCAACACTTGATAGAATAACATAACATACGTCTAGCCGAAAGGATTGGCTTTGACGTTCCTCAAATACTAACTCATGCGAAGAATACATGAATCACAAAGACTTGTCTAGATCGAACTGGAACAAGGGTTAGAGTACTTGCCTTTAGCGTCTGCTACAATTTATAACACGTGCACCTTACGTCTTTAAGGTCTCTACATTAAATGATAGCATAACATAGAACATTAGTCATAAATGATCACACATGGTTCCTAAAGAATCTTACCCTACTTCTTAATCCAATTACGTATTAGATTTGTTATTATAGGTTCCGGCTTCCCATTACGTCATTCTCACATTTATAAGTAATTGACTTAACTTAACTATAAGTGTTCATGCTTAAGACTTAATTATGTCTTAAAAATGTTTCATTAAGATCTTCCTTTAATTATTTATCAGTTACTAACCCTGCTCTATATGTAAACATTCATTATTGTCTTGGTCTTGAGGTTTGTATTTGCTACCGCTTTTACACTTTACACTTAGTGTCGTTACTGCAGTGTCCCCTATTATCGCTTAGATCCCGGACTCGTGCACATGGACATGAGTCCTAGATGTTAATGGTCGCCTTCTTGGCGCCACTCTCCAGAAGGTTATGGCTTTGCTCGACCAAGCTTGGTGCTGCGGCTCGGGCGAAATGGCCTTGGGCTGGCGCCGCAGCGCCAGCTCTATGCACCAGAAATTTTTTACAAACTTCAAATTTTGTGAGATTCCCGGACTCATAACGTCTTCGTTATAAGTCCGAATTGGCTCGTTCAAGAGCCTACGGTTCACAAATCACGTACTCTATGTATTCATTCAAGAATTTTATCTTTTCAACTTCGTTTGCTAAAATTCCACCTATTAGTTCAATTTTAACGAAAACGATAAACGTTCGTGAACGTTTAATGCTCGTTTCTTCGTTCTAAGTCGAAATCTGGCCATTTTTGAGTCCACAACTCTATAATGCCAAATATGACTTTTCTCCATCGAAAACCCATGTTTCCATTGTCAAACACAAAATACTACTTCCATTCCGAGAATTTCACGAATTCGACGATTATCGTCCAATCATGTAAATTCCGGCGAAACCTCAATACTAATCCTTCTAAGTGGATTTTAATCAACATGTAGACATTATAAGTTACTTAATATAACAACTTATTAGCAAAGTAAGTTTTGACTTATTCTCATACGTTAATGACTTACTTAACTTATGAACTCAAATTCTCATGCTCGTGACGTATTATGAACTTAAGTTCATCAATCAATGTTCTCATACTATACTGATCATATTAACATAATATGACAAAATATGACAAGTTGTGTACAAGGTTATCAACTTATTTATGTTCAAGTTGCTTATTAATCTTATTCGGCTTAGGTCCATTGCTTATCAACTTCTCTTATGTTCTTAACATCTAAGTTCATTAGTTACACTTCTCTTATCAACCTACCATGATAGAGATGAAGAAGACAAGATCATTTAGCTTTGATGATTACTTCACTTGCTTTGGAAATCTACTAAGGAAAGGTTAAGCTCAAAGTGATTATTGACTCTAACAAATAAGTTGTTTATCTTGAGAGGAGTTGGATGAAAATTAAACAACCAACTTAAGAAATAAAGCTTGGTATTTATAGGCAACTCAAAGTGAGGGCACTATGGACATTTAGGCCATCCCACCTCCTTAGTTAACCTCCTTACTATTCATTACTTGTTGCCCACAACTCTTATCCATTCCTTTGTCATTACTTAAAGTTCTTGCTCACCAGTCCAAGTGCTTGGTTACCACTTCACCCATGGGTTGCCCCATGGATCTTGCTTTACACATTGGATCATCCTTTGGGCTTAGTAGTTAACTTAATTAACTTATCCTTTGGGCTTGCTAATTAATTAGTTTGGGCCTCCCTTTATTAATCACTTGGGTTTTATAATAAATCCCACCTAGGTTTACATCTTTAAGCTTATGGACTTATTTTTATGCAAAGTTACATTGATTCATTTCATTAGGTTTTAACACCTACATTCCCAATTTAAGTTCGCATGCAATTTATTGCGTTTTCCATACTTAGATTATTATTATTACATAATCCATCTCGTCTCGATATTCTAACGTTACGTATTTCTCGAAAGTTCAAAAATAATACCCGAGCGATAATTGGTGAATAGTGTTTTTCATAAACTTTCTCGGAAAACATTTATTTTTGCCTTAGAAATGCAAACACTTTAATTCATTTATGTGGTTCAAATACTACGATCTTCCGACGTTTTTAGGTTATAGAACGACATACATCTTATTAACACATATAATAACAAATAATATTATTTTATTCATTATTTAATTCTTTCAAATATTTTTACAAAGGATCCGAATTTCTCGGGCGTTACATTCTATATATTTCTATTATCCTCAATAATCCATTCTCACATAACTATACCTAGTTCGTCAAACCTTCCACACATTATGAGTTTAGGAACTCACCTCAAACATATGAGTTCAAGAACTCGAGCTTGATCTTTTATCCTTTAACTATACTCTACCTTTCAGTTATACTATCATTTCTGGGTCCGGTACTACACTTTCCTATATAATCACCTCATTGAGGTAGCTTTCAATGTGAGCCTCTATTTCAGCTATTGTCTTTGATATTGGCTCAATTATGGAGGTTGACTCTTTCTTTACGACCTGAGGGTATCCTAATCTTTATCTCACATAACATCTACATACTAACTATCTTGATTAACATATAGTATATACACATAACAAACAATAGTTTTATAAAAGTTATCTTTTATTTTGTTTAACGATGACTTTATTTAATTCATCTCCTTTTAAACTCTATATGAGTTATTTGTATTTTCAACGTTTCCCCCTGTCCTAGGGTTATAGCCTAAGGTCGATCCCACCTAAGGTTTCTAACCCTAAAGCTTTGATACCAACTTGTAATGCCCCCAAACTCGGGTACTTGAAACTTGAACTCGGTGCTTTACGATACCATTTCTATGAGCGAAATAATACTAATAATAATAACAATAATATAAATATCAAACTTAATTTACATATATTAAAGTCTAATCCCAAGTACGCAACCTTTACTACAATACATTACATGATAGATAATAAATATCATTATCTTAATATTGTCTAACTATTACAAAAGATAACATAAGGTTATTCTGATTGCTTTCCTTTTTCCTTGTTTAGGCTTGAACATTCCGGTTGATCATGCTTAGGTGAAAACATTTAAATTTAAGGCAAGGATGAGCATTTGAGTGCCCAGTAAGTAATAACAATTATAAATATAAATAGCTGAAAGGATTAAATGTTTTCTTTGTACTAACCTTCTACAATAAATCAAAAGTTGTGAAGTAATCTGGACCGATAATAATAACATAACAACTCTCTATCAAATTTTTGAAACTACGTACTGATTATAAATGGGGTTAAGGTGACATATTATGAACATTGTTTTTCATTTTCGTTAAGGTTTATCATAACTTCATCCGTAAACCATCATAACTTACGGACACGAGGGTGATCTGCCCAATGTGGCCTGTATTGATCAATACTACATGCAAGAACGATATTATCGTTCACTCTGTCCACATTGGGTGCATAAAAGTTTTCCTGTGTTTGGGATATTCATACTTACTCTGGAATCCGAACCAAAACAATTTAAATAGATACAAAAAGGTTTTATCATATTTAACGATATTTCTAAATCTGTATCTAGTCGAATCAAATAACTTATATATATATATATATATATATATATATATATATATATATATATATATATATATATCAACATGTGATTAAATACAATGATTATCCAAGTGGGGACACTTGTATAACCATATATAGAAATTAACGAACAGAATATATATATCTGAATTACCATATAGTATCTTGGTTATTAACAATGATCGGATATAACATATATAACAATAGGATTAATAATCTCGTAAAATAATAATATAATTCTGAAACTTCTTACTCATGTCCATTGCATAAAGGAAATGCAAAGGTAAGATACTTACCTGAGCTGCTGCTTACAATAACGCAACTTAGATAAATCTTTTATACAGCGACCTATCAGTAATAAGATCATTCGTTCAATTAGAATAATATATCGTAACATATAACACTGTCTATTGAAGTCAACACATAACCTAATCATCTTGTCACATATATCTAACATTCATTGAATCACAAACAATCATTAATACAGTCAAAATATCTAAGTCCAGATCAATTTTACGAAATATATCGATTATCTTAAGCGGTTTTATCGGGTAATTATCAAGTCTAAGACTCTATCGTTTAGTTCAATGGTCGTTTAGATATTTTAAATATCAATCATATTATTTTTCATAGCCTTATAATAATTTTTAAATAATTATTATAATTTATCATGAATTTTAAACACAAAAATCATTATTAAATGATTTAAATATTAACTAATTCTATTATCATTAATATTTAATTAATTTAAACTATTAATGAAACTATTGCCAAAATATTAAAGTTATTTATAATAACTCAAAATATTTTTAAAGTATTAATATTACCCTTAGATGATTTTTAAAATATTTAAAATCATTTTGAATAATTATCATTAATATTAGAATATTAATTTATTATTTATCCAAATATTAAAAGTCATTAATTGTAACTTAAAATATTTTTAATTCATTTATTTCCTTTTTAAATGATTTTTAATTCAATAAAACCATTTTAAACTATTTATTTAATATAATTATTAAATAAATTAATATCATTTAATATTAAATTAATATCATTAATATTAAATTATTAATGAAATTATCCTTTAAATATTAAAAGTTATATTTTATAACTTAAAATATTTTAAACACTTTATTTTCACTTAAATGATTTTTTTATAATATTAAAATCATTTTAATTAATTTATTTAATATAATTACTAAAGAAATCGAATATCATTAATATATAATAATTAATGAAACTTATCTTAAAATATTAAAAGTTATGTTTTATAACTTAAAATATTATTAAATACCTTATTATTATTTAAAATGATTTTTAATACAATAAATTTATTTTAATTAATTTATTTAATGCATTTATTAAATAATTTAAATACCAATAATATCCGAATAAATATAAATATTTATGAAAAATATTTCAAATTATTAAAAGTTAATTTTTTATAACTTAAAATAATTTTTTAAAAGCGATTTTATAATTTTTAGAATTTATTTACTATTTTTAAATGATTTTAGGAAATTAAATTAATTAATAAGTCTGTCATTAAAGCCCTTTCATGCATGTAATCTGTCATTTTAGGTGTTCTTGAGAAACCTGGGACATTCAAAGTCGGGTTTGAGTAGCCTACTTTGACTGAAGCTTAATTCGATTATCTTTATGTTTTCGGGCTAACTAATGGTCACTCTTGTAGTGTTAATGTAACCTAATTGCATGAAACAACAAATATCCAGTCATACTTCATCCCAATCAAAAGTTATTAAGCTTTGAACTAGTCATTGTCAGCGTGTTCATCATGATTTCGGGTTGCCGAGAAAATCGCCACGGTAGGTTAACGCATCACGTGGCCTTCTAACATGAAATCTGTAGATAATATGGTTGGTCTAGACTTCGGGTCTTGAAGTCAAACTAACTGGATCCATTATGGAAGTATTTTCCAAGTCTAAACATCATCACTAGGATGGATCTAAGCTTCAGAAAATCGTGTCAGAGTTTGTTCTTCATTTCTGGGTTTTCCAGAAATGAAGAACAGATCGAGAGTGCATGTTTGGGCTTCCACTACATGCTAGTCTTGTAATAATTTCATGATCTAATTATTTCAGGTCATAGAAAACATGTAACTTAAGAGATCTATTACATATAAACATCATAACAACAGCAAAATCTCTATATCCATGTCGGTCAAAGCCTGTCAGAGAAGTTACTCAAACGTTTTCTGGGTTACCCAGAAAATGATTTCGTGTTTCTACTAATTTCGCTTTGATCGCGGCCACTAAATCCACCCAGTTTTATGTTTAGGAGATATTAAGGCATAAATATGTAGTCCATACAACATATTACAACTTAGATACAACAACCATAACAAACCATCAAACACAAGCATGATCTGAGCTTATGAATATGCTGTCGGAACGATCTGGGTTACCCAGATTTGTTCTTCAAGCAGTTTGGTCAACTTACTTTGACCGTCATTAAATTCGATTCAGAGTGAGATCTGGGGGTTATAGAGGCATTATTATGTAGTCCTTATGTTAGACTACAACATCAAAACAACAACATGGACTAACTATAACAGATCAGCAAAATCAGAAGCTTCAAAGTTGCTTGTTAGAAAGTTTGGAAAATTTCTGGGTTTTCCAGAACAGTTTTCCATGAGCGGTCAACGCACTTTGACCCTTTATATCTGGAGATCTAGACATGTTATGGAGGTGATTCCACTTACAGTCTACTCTCCTCATATCAAGGAACAGGATCATAACATAAAACACACATAACACTTAACACAGAAAGATCTAGAGGCTCTGACATTCGTTGTTAGACCACAGTTTTAAACATTTTCTAGATTTTGAAAAACTCTAGATCTGAGCCTATAGATGTTATGGATCTAACATCTATAAACCCAGATCATCATTATACACCATAAACAATATATTTTAATAATAAATTATAACATCTAACATGCAGATCAAGATCAGATTTCTTGATTAGGGTTTACCTCTTTATGATCCAATTCTGATTTATATGCTTCTGATTTGATGTTGGTGTTCATGGGGATTGATTTGTGACTGATCTAACACTAGAATTTCGTGGGTTTGAGCTTGAGAGAATATGGCTAAGTGTGGGTTGCATAAATGAGGTAATAATACACTTTCCCTATCTTAATCTATGCAAATAAATTGATGCAATGAACTTGGATGTTAATAGTTGATGTGCTGGTGTTGTAGCCCATATCTAGGTTAGGGAAATGATGACTTACAAGATATGGTAGGATTTTCTAGCAATAATTCACCAAATGGGACAAAAAGGGCACTTTGGTAATTTTATTTTAATTTTAAGGGCATTCTTGTCCAAGGTGGTTGAATCTAGGGTTTAATCACTAGATTTTACATCTTAAAGTTTTTCAAATAATTACTAGGGTTTGAAAAATTAAAATTAAAGTGTAATAAAATTTTAATTTAAAAACACACTAATTAAATTAGGATTTTTAATAGAAATTAGGGTTCCTTAATCTCATTAGGGTTCCCAAATTATCAATTAGGGATTCTAATTAACATTATAATGTACTAAAATAATAATTAGGATTTCTAATTTTAGCAATTAGGGTTTCTAATTTAATTTAGGGTTTTCAAATATAAATTTGGGTTTTATCTAATTAACATTAATTCTATAATACTGAAATAAAATTCATATAATCACAATTACTACTTCAATCTTAAACTCATAAATCGAGTTTAACAATTGGGTTTAATAACACAATATAAAGGTTATGACATAATTTACTATAATTGACTAACCATTATTGATCTACCACATATACAAAGTATATATTTATAACTTTGAAAAATAATATTATAACTAATATAATAATATTATTCTCATTCATTGCTCAAAATCTCAAAATTAGGGTTTGGATTCCATATCAGGAGTTATCTTTCATATATAACATTATTAAGTAAATTAAAATAATTAACTTAATAATATGAAGTAAAATTCATACAATAAAATAGTAATTATAATAATTCCAATAATCGTTTCATATATTACTTAAATAATATAATAACCATATTTTCATAGAAAATAAATAATAAAAACATTTCCACTATAAAATTAATGATTATAAGAATATATTTTATAATGATCAATAATTCTAAAATAAAATTATTTAAAATTATTCATGAAATAAATAAATTCTATTTATCACATATATACATACACATTACTTGGCATATATTCTCATATATACATACACATTAATAATAATAAATTCTATTTATCACATATATACATACACATTAATAATAATAAATTCTATTATTATTATTTTTATTATCATTGTTGTTATTATTATTATTATTATTTTTTATTATTGTTACTATTATTATAATAATTATTATTGTTACTATTATTATTGTTATTATTGTTGTTATTATTATAGTAATTATACTTATAATTATAATTATAATTCTTAGTATTAATTATAATTATTATTACTATTACTATTACTATTACTATTACTATTACTATTACTATTACTATTATTATAACTACTACTATTATTATTATTGTTATTATTAATCATTATTATAATTACTATTATCATTCCTATTACTATTATTATTATTAATTATTATTATTATTATAATTATAATAATAATTATTACAATAATTATAATAGTACTAATAATAAAAAAGCCTGGCCGACCCGTGGGCTTTTTAAAAAATAAAATAAAATAATGCTCCACTTGAGAATTGAACTCTAGACCTTCCACTCTCCTTAAACAAATTCTCAAACCAACTAAGCTATAAGGATTTTTTATTATAAAGTTAGTTACCCGACACTAAAATACTAAAAATACTAATTACATATTTACATCAAATACTAATTAAAAAAATACTAAAATTCAAATTATTTTGTTAATTAATCAAAAGAACAAAAATTCAAATTACATCATTAAAATACTAAAATCATAACATATTTACATCATTTACATCATAACATAACATATTATCATATTTACATATTTACATCATTTACATCATATTTATATCATAACATATTTACATCATTTAATCAAAATACTAAAATTCAAATACTAAAATACTAAAATTTTACTCAAATACTAAAATTTTACCACGGTTGTATAACATATCAAAATACTAAAAGTCATTTATCCGACACACTAAAATAATAATTACATATTTACATCAAATACTAAAAATACTAATACTTTTTCAAAAATACGTTTTTTGTAAAGAGAAACATTTATATATTTATAGATGATAGTAAAATTAATTTAATGCATAAAAAATAAAAAAAACTGCCAAAATACTAAAAGTCATGAAACTGTTTTTTTAATAAATAAAAAAACAGCCAAAATGACATAGTTTTGACAGACTATACACAAATAAATTATACACGGCTGTGTATGACCATATTACTTAATATATTAACTTACCAAACTATAATTATCAATTTGTTACAAATTTTTTACTTAAAAAACTTAATTGCGATGTCGAGAGGTAAGCGATAATGCAATAATATAATTTTGAAAAAAGAATTATATATTCATGTAAGCAGTTGTTAGAGTCTTATTTCTCAAGAATATCATCTCTATCATTAATCAATATAATTAATGGTTGAGATTGAAAAAAAAATTCTTGTCGCTAAAATTATAGTGGCGGTAATTACACTTACTAATCTACTAAAGTAAGTGTATTCATCGTCGCCACAACTCAATGATAAGACTTTTATTTTTTCAAACTCAACTATTAATTATATTGATCAATGATGGAAAATGATGGAGATGATGTTCTTTGGAATAAGATTCTAAGATGATTACATGAATTGGAACTCATATATATATATATATATATATATATATATATATATATATATATATATATATATATATATATATATATATATATATATATATAACTTATATTCAATAATTAATAAGTAACATATATAAATTAAATATATATATATATATATATAGGTATTAGTTTGTTACAAATTTTATACTTTCAAAATTTACTTGCGATAACTTGAGGAAGCAATAACAATGGATAATATAATTTTATTATTAAAATGTGTTAGGTTCGAATTAATTTAGAATTAATGAACTATACTTTAAAATTCATTATTTTTTCTTATTCTATTTATAATTTTAATTAGTGCATTCATTTTAAAATTAAAATTTAGAATTTCAAGAATGATAAAAAGTTATTTGAATATTAATTTAGATTATTGATTATTGTATTTATTAAAATAAATAAATTAACATTCATTCATTAATACTATACTTTAACACTCATTATTTTTTTTTATTCTAGGTATATTTATAATTAAAGTATTCATTTTAAAATTTAATATTTTAAAAATAATAAAAACTTATTCGAATTATAAATTAAAACGTTAATCACTATATTTATTAAAATTAACATTCATTTATTTACAAATATAATAATATAAATTAGAAAACTTTGCCTAAAAAAAAAAAAATAAATGAAAAATATATTTAATTTTTTTTAGTTAATATCAAATTAATTTTTGTTTAATTATTTATGAATATAATAATATAAATTAAAAAAAGTTGGTCAAAAAATTTAAAATTAAATGAAAAATATATTTATTTTTAAAAATTTCAAATAAATTTTTATTTAATTCTTTACCAATATAATAATATAAATTAAAAAATTGGTCAAAAAAATAAATAAATAAAATATTTTTTTAATAAATATCAAATAAATTTTTATTTAATTCTTTACCAATAGAATAATATAAATTAAAAAGACATAATTTCATCTGAATTTGCTCCAGATCTTTTATCTCAAATCCCTTAACTCTGAAAAACCTAAACTCGATTTCCGATCTGAAGGATCTCGCCTCTTCTCGCTTGGACTCGATCAAGCGCCAGTTGGATCGCTCACACTCGGAGATTCTCAAGGACATTGAGGCTTTTCAATCTCGTCTTCATAAACGATTCAAGGTCTCTAAAACTCATTGTTGATATAATTATATATGCTTCTGTGTGCGCGCCGATAGTTTGATTCTGAATTCTGACATATAATCTTTATCAAATCACTTTTCCCTCTGTAGAATCAGAATTGTGCAAGGATGTGATCAGATCTGTATTTTATCAACTCTGTAGAAGCAGAATTAGTAACAACGTCTGAAGTATTTCAAGTGTTAAGACTAGAAATCATTTTGTTGAGTTGACATAGTTTGAAAGGAAAGTTGCTTTAATTGTAGCTCTGTTCTGAGATTACTTCTCATATATAAATTCATATTCTCATTTTGATCAGCACCATTCTTCATCATTATGTGTATATTTGAGCTGACAAGTAGTATGCTGCATGTGAATTATTGTCCTTCGTCTCTTTTTTTCCACCTAAAGCCATCTACTATCAATATTCAAACTTATCTGAAGACAGAAGCCAGCTGAAGGGATGGCTTCAAAACTTACAAAGAGGGTATGTTGTTATTTTTTTATATATTCAATAGTGATGAATTTCATTTTAATGGATGAATATAGATGATTAGCAGAGGGGCTGTATTAAACAATCTTACTACTTTGTCAGGTAATTGCTTGTCTTGATGTGAGGACAAATGATAAAGGTGATCTTGTTGTAACCAAAGGAGATCAGTATGATGTAAGAGAGCACACAAAGGAGAATGAGTTATAATAAATAAGTTTTATATCATTACAATATCTCTTTGTCGTTGTATGACTTGTTACTAGTTAAGATGATATTCGTTGGACCTTGTAATAAACAGAGCAACTTGTCATTGGACATCAGTATCACATATTATTAATATAGTAATGACTCTAATAACTGTAAAAGAGAATATCATATGAGCAGCTGTTGTGGAACTTAATGGAATTGAACTTTTGATATATAGCAACTTGCCATTGGGTACGAGTGTATCAAAAAATGAGTTATCATTTATAATGCTTATTTGATTGCACCACCAATGTTTTGGTAATAAATATTATTATATCATAAAAGTACTTGTATGCATGTGTTTAATTGTGTACATAAAGGTGCATTCGGATTGATAATTTTCAGTATAGCAAAACTCTTTGTTTATATGATTACTCTGTTTGTTACTTTGGACCACAAGAGGAGGAGGTACCATGTTTCTTAGCAAAAGTTTTACTCATGTCTAACTTTCTATCATCAGGTTACTGCCAAAAGTTGATTCAATTCTTCAATTCCACAAGCATCCTCGATTTCAACATTTATCAATGAAGTATCGGTCCTAGTCAAGTAAGTGACTATTCACCCAAATGTGTTTACATTATATATGCTTGCTAATATATGTGTGTGCATGGGCTTTAGGTCGAGAGTGATATCATTTGATGTGAGCAGAATGGTGAATTTAGAGTTGCAGCTAAAGCAGTTTGGTTGTAAGCTTACAATAAGAAAGAAGGAAGCTTTGAAGCCAGAAGCCTCTGATGTCGTCACAATGCCACCCCATTATGTATTTCCAACTCAACTGTCGATGAGCCAAATCAGCGCTCCTTCCACGACAAGTTCCCCAGCCCCTACTTCAGCTCCTGTAACTGAGTTGCCTGCTCCTGTAAAATCAAGTGATTCGTCTCATCCGCCACTGAAATACCCCATGGCTGGAACTTTTTACCGGTCTCCTGCACCTGGAGAACCACCATTTGTTTTAGCAAGGATTTCTTCTATTTTTAAATAATGAAAAAGAACATTTTCATAACCACGGGCATCCTTTATTGATCTACATTTCTGCAGGTTGGAGACAAAGTGCAGAAAGGCCAGGTCATTTGGATTATTGAGGCCATGAAACTGATGAATGAAATTGAAGTACGTACCTCTTATCATAAATTAGTCGATGCTACCACTTTTTCCAAGTTCATCCCTTGCAATTCTTTTGATGAAATACATCTTGTTCTTACTGTTCAACTAATTCTTCGCTTGGGAGGATTTCTGTTCCTTATGGGCTATTAGTTCTCTATTTTCATTCCCCTTTCTTCTGTGAATATAATTGCATACGAGTAAGAAAGTGTGTGGCTCTGGATTATTAGGATAAACTTTGCTGCGTACAGTCTAATCAATCCCTTGTAGTGTAAATATAATTCTTTTGAAATCAACCCAGAAAATAAAATTACGGTCTGAATTGTTGTGTCAGGTTGATCAATCGGGAACCGTAGCTGAGATACTGGTAGAGGATGGAAAGCCAGTTAGTGTGGACTTGGTAATATCTCGCTCCCTATCGAACACGCGCACACACACTTGCATATGGATTTTGTATCTGATGTCCATGTTTTCCATTTTGCAGCCTCTGTTTGTCATTGTTCCTTGAAGAACTTGTATAAAGATTTTCCATAGGCTGAATCTGTTCTTTTTGAAGGTTTCTAAAAATACTCCCACTTATGGCCCTTTTTTCGTGACATGTATATCATCAACCCAATAACAGTTAAAAGTTTGGACTGTGGCCATGGGATGGCATGGCATGACATGTTTCGATATTACTATTTTTTATTTTGTCTCTCTTGATCCATACAGGTAATGAGTAAAAATTTGGAACCGGTGGTGTCTATGGTTTTGAACTCATTTCAAGATCCCCAGCCTCGTGTACGGTGGACAGCTGTTAATGCAGTTGGTCAATTGTCCACTGATTTGGGTCCTGACTTGCAAGTTAAATATCATCATCTGGTGCTGCCAGTATTAGCTGCAACCATGGATGACTACCAAAATCCTCGAATTCAGGTTTGTGGGATATATTGATTGGTATTTGTCTGCCTCGTTGAGAATTGTATGTATATTTTCTTTAGCATTGTTATTATTTGCGACAATTTTGGATTTACTCAACCTGTGTAAAATCTGAACCAACGAGAGATATCCTCTCATAACAATCATGACATTACTCATTAGGATTGTGAATTGTATGATGTTGGAGCCTTGAATTTGTACCTTGATTCTGTAGGATCGTGTTAGTCTTTTCTCCCTTCACTCTGGTGCTAACATGATCTATTTCATCCAATAGCATTTGTGTTGTATGTTGCAGGTGCATGCTGCTTCAGCAGTGCTAAATTTCAGCAAAGTTGTACACCAGAGATCCTGACACCATACTTGGACGGGATTGTAAGCAAATTGCTTGTACTCTTACAGGTTTACCATTGTCCAGAGTACCAACATCACGTCACGTAGGGGCACATAGATCATTATCTTTACTAAACTTTTTTTATCTTTCTCTAATTGTACACTTGCATGAATCAATGGTAGAAAATTTGTATATATGCGACTTGAGCTATTTTCCATTTTGTTAGCAACATCTTACAAAGTTTGATTGTAAAGATGATGAATGATCATGTATCGATGTATCGGATGATTTTATTTAATTAATAATATTTTAGTTTTTTTGTATTTCTGTCATAATTTGTTATGTGGTTATTGAGACATAATTTTTTGTTTATAAAATAATTTTGACATTCGTTACATAACAAAAGAAAAGGCAATAATTTAATAATTTTAATATAGCAATAATTTTTTATACATTTAGCACCAAATTTTCTTTGCTAATGACTTTAAAAATATAATATTTGGCAACGAAAAATTAACATAATAACAACGGAGAGGATATTGTTGCTAATACTAAAATAAAAGGCAACATTTTTTATCATTGCAAATCATATCAACTTTTGTTGCACATATAAATAAATGGCAACATATAATGTCGTTGCTAATCGTCGACTTTCGTTGCTATTTAAAAATAACCAGCAACAAACATTTTCATTTCTGATTCAGCATAATGTCGTTGCCAAATAATATAATCAGCAACGAAAATCGTTGCTAAAAAGTTTACATTCCGTAACGAAAGCAAGCTTAGGCAACAATTTTCATAATTTACTGCAATGAAAAATGTTGTTGCAAAATGGTATCAATTGCAACTAAAATGCATGGTCGTTGCAAAAAAAAATGTTCATTTTGTTGCCAATTAGCAGGTTTTTGCAACGAAATGGGGTTTTTAGCAACGAAATTTTAATTATTCTGCAACAATACATTTTGTTGCTAAATGATCGATGTCTCTGTACGAAAGCCATATTTCGTTGCAAAATGTATTACTTTTGTCAACGAAAAAAAATTGTTCATTGCGGAACAATTAGCAACGCTATCATTCAAGAACGAAAAGACGAACGACAAGTAAAAGTCGTTACCAAAACCCTTTTGCAACGAAATTTGGCACCTTTAGCAACGAAAATCGGTTGTTGCTGAAGCCTCATTTTTTTGTAGTGAGGGTTTTTCAAATATAAATTAGGGTTTTATCTAATTAACATTAATTCTATAATACAAAATAAAATTCATTTAATCACAATTACTACTCAGTCTTAAACTCATAACTGAGTTTAACAATTAAGGTTTAATAACACGATATAAAGGTTATAACATAATTTATCATAATTGACTAACCATTAACAGTCTACGCATATACAGTATATATTTATAACACTGAAAAATAATATTATAACTAATATAATAATATTATTCTCATTCATTGCTCAAAATCCCAAAATTAGGGTTTGGATTCCATATCCGAGTTATCTTTCATATATAACATTATTAAGTAAATTAAAAATAATTAACTTAATAATATGAAGTAAAATTCATACAATAAAATAGTAATTATAATAATTCCAATAATCGTTTCATATATTACTTAAATAATATAATAACCATATTTTCATAGAAAATAAATAATAAAAATATTTCTACTATAAAATTAATTATTATAAGAATATATTTTATAATGATCAATAATTCTAAAATAAAATTATTTAAAATTATTCATGAAATAAATAAATTCTATTTATCACATATATACATACACATTACTTGGCACATATTCTCATCTTTAAAAATAAAAAAAAAATTTAATATGCAAAATTTCTTATTTATTTATATAGAAAATATTCAGGTTATTACATCTACTAGCCGTCAAGGGATTCTAATAATTGAATCACCTGATAGCCAGTTTGGGATATATTTCTTGATTCGAATCCAGATTATGTCATTGCGTGGATGTGAGACCCCGAATTTTATGAAATAAAAGTATTCAATTTTTCTATTTTGGTAAATAGTTAGATTGATAAAAGTTTAAAGTTAACGGTGATACGTGATTAAAAATTTAAGTAGACAAGTTGTCATAAAATACCCGGTTACTATTCACCCGAATATTATTCACTCGGGTATTTGGGGTATTTTTCGTGTCAGCGTACTATTCACGAGTTACTATTCACGGGTTACTATTCACCTGATTACTATTTACTCTAGTATTGTTCACTCGGTTATTTGGGACACTTTTTATGTCGGGGTACTATTCATAGGGTACTATTTCCGAAGTACTATTCACGGGGTACTATTCACCCGAAAAATATATTTCTTTTCGGTCAAAATTATTTTTGAGTACAATATTATTCCATGAGGAGATGTGCTAATTTTTCAGACCGTTGGTTGAAATTATAATAGTAAATCAATATGGATCATTGGTTTAATGTTTTAATAGTAAAATCTTTTTATATAAAACAGAATACTTTTATAAAGTTATTCAATAAATAGAATATATTATATTCTATTATGCATAGTGTTTTGCATAGTAAAATCTTTTTATATAAAATGTAATACTTTTATAAAGTTATTCTATAAATAGAATATATTATATTTTATTATGCATAGTGTTGCATAGTATCTCGATAGTGTTTTGCATAGTAAAATCTTTTTATATAAAAAAAGAATACTTTTATAAAGTTATTCGTTTTATTAGATTACAAATAGAATATATTATATTTTATTAAAAGATTTTGCTTTAAATATGGACCGTCCGATTAAAAGTAAATCAATGGACCGTTCATGAATTAGTTACTACGCATCCATTCTCCTATAAATAGAAGCTCATTCCTTCATTATTTCTTTTAATTCAATTGAAACTCTAGAGAGAAAAACTATAGAGAGTTCTTCTTCTATAATCTTGAGCGTATTTCTTTAGAGTTTAAGAAAGCTTTGAGCGTAGTACAAGTTTCTTCGAGTATATCCACGCCCTTCCAGTCGGAATACTCTTCTTTCAAAGGTAAGGGATATTATTGGTTGTACCTGTAAGGGGTATTATTCTTTTGTATTCATGAAGAGAACTTCTATTATTCCATTCTTTATTATTATGTTGGAATGGAATAAATACATCTATCAAGCACCGCATACATGGTGAAATTCTTCTATTATTCCATTCTTTATTATTATGTTGGAATAACCTGTTTATGCGAAGTACCGCATACATGGTGAAATTCTTCTATTATTCCATTCTTTATTATTATGTTGGAATAACACATTTATGCGAAGTATCGCATACATGGTGAAATTCTTCTATTATTTCATTATTTATTATCCTGTTGGAATAACCTTTGACGCCCCCAAAATAGGTATACATCACCCATTCACGAGTTGTCAATACATGATGCGAAACAACTACAACTTTATTATTACAATGGCTGTGAGTTTAAATACAAATATTATCTTCTAGACAATATTTATACTCACATAAATCCTCATCACATTTATTGATACATTATTTTACAAAATGGTGAGGACTACTAAACAATCCTTTTCTAAAACCTTCATTCCATAATTCCCACTCGCACTCGCTTATATTCTCGCCTCACGAGAAGAATGGAACAAAAGGAAAAAGGTGAGCTCAACTAGCTCAAGAAAGAATATTATGACTAAGATAATACACAACAAATTATCGTTAGTCTTCAACGAGGAAAAATTTAATAGAATCTGATAGACAACAAATTTTCAATCAATATTCATGAATGAAATAATAATTCATTAGAAGAGTTAAGTAGAGAATGCAAACTACTATCTTCTATGTATGAATTTAAAGTTCATCGTCTATCTTTTATCCCCGTAACAACAATCAATATACATCCGAATCAAATATTCATCTTTGCACTACAGCCAAAGATATTCATCGATTAGTCGTGTTCATTTAAACACTGTTCATCTTTGCATTCAGGCCAAAGATATTCTTCAGAAATCATTCATCTTTGCACCACTGGCCAAAGATATTCAATAATATCATCATTTAAGATCGAGGATGATGAAAAATATTTTTAAAGAACGAATCCGGTGAAACAAAATGACAAGGATTAAGGATTAAGGATTCGTACTTTGTTTTATCCATGTCCAACAATACCCCAAAAATAATCACAAGTGGTGTAAAATTCAAGAATGATCAAAACATGGATACAATCAAAGCTAGTATCCAAAATAGATGTTTTGGACAAAAAAGAAGAAATTTTATTTTTGGTGAATAGTCGCAGTATCGTGAATAGTGTCGAGTATCGTGAATAGTGTCGATATCGTGAATGAAGACCGTATATCATGAATAGTAAACCGACACCAAAAGATAGAAATTCCACAAAAAAAACATCTTCACGCTTCATGAATAGTACTCGTGAATAGTAACTCGTGAATAGTAACTCATGAATAGTAACTCGTGAATAGTAACTCATGAATAGTAACCCCGACATAAAAAGTTCCAAATTTGATAAAAACTTCAGATCAACATTTCAGCATAATGATATTGAAGAAATAATATCATTACGAAAAAAAAATAATATCCCTTACCTCAAAGAATCGATTGCTTGAGGAAGGAAAGGTCGGAAGTGATCTTTGAATGAAACTTGTCTTTGAACAAAGAACTCTCAAAGTATCTAAATACTCACAAAATACGCTCAATAATAGAGAGAGAAGAGAGAAAACTTTGTTTACGGTGTGATTTTCAATTCTAACTTAGCCCTCTATTTATAGGAAAATGTTAATTACCGAAGCGAGCATTTCGACTGCTACACGATGGCTTTTACCTCGCTACTATTGCCACCCACCACATTTGAAATAAAATTCAGCACATTTCTTCACCAACCACAAGTGGGGCCCACTCAATTCTAGAATTTTCCACCAAAATCAATTATAACCCTAATTTAGAATCGGACACCTCTTAAAATTCATAACAAATCATTCGTACATTTTAACGGTTCAAAATTTGTGGACATATACTCAACTTATATATGTATAACATATCCAAAAAATTACCACAATCCAGCTATTGGATTAAAAATTATAATCCCCATAATATATCTCAAAACCCACGATTTAATTTTTAATACCTCGATCGGTAAAATAATTGATAAAACACCTCAACAATAATTTCTTCATTTATAACCACATAAATAAATCCATCATTTATATCCACATAAAATAAATATTTCTTTATCATATGAATCAATAATTAATTATTCACAAATAATATTATGAGAATCACAATTATGACAACCAAAGTAGTTCTCAGAAAGAGGGGCTTCAGATAAGGATTTCTCCTTCTTTGGCGCAATTAGGTGACCAAACCTCTCCTTGATGTAACTTTCTAGACATTGCCAATAATGCTATCTAATAATATTATTCAAATAATATGAATTATTGATCCGATAATGGAGATAATATGCGTTGACAATTATTGAACAACAATAATATAAAATATCAACGCTGAAGAATTATTGAATCAATAAAATAAAATATTGAACGGTAGCTCACCGTGAAAATTATTGAGTAGTGCCTTCTTACGTAAGGATCAATAATTCAACAATCTTTGTGCAATCTGCAGTGTCGCTCTTGTGCAACCACGCAGTACATCGTATTTTAACCACCGGGTATTCCAACAGTCTTAACGGTAATAACTACGCCAAGTTATTTTTAACCAACTTATATTTGTCATTTTCTTCATCCAATCGCTTTCAGTTATGGGGCCCACACATGGTCGCTACCCGTCGCATGCGAATATTCCCAAAGATCTGAATATTCCACGACCAAACGAATATTCCCTAGACAAAATGAATATTTTATAACCACTTGTTTATTTTGAAATATTTACGTATTTAACCCTTAACTATCCACATTAATCAAATCAACCCTTACTATTTTAAAATAATAAATAAAGGAAATTCCTTTTATTTAAAAAATTTTTGGTCTTACAACCTCCCTCCTTATGAAATTTAGTCCTCGAAATTGACGTCACATTACTGGTGTTTGAAAAGGTGAGGATACCTCGCTTTCATTTCCGTTTCCAATTCCTGGGTCATTTCCTCTATAGCATGATTCCTCCACAAAACTTTAACTTGTGGTATGACCTTTCTTGGCGTAGGACATGCTCCTTCCTATCCAAGATCTTGGCAAGTACCTCCTCATACGTTAAGTCTTGGCTATCTCGTCCGGTTCTAACTCAATAACGTGGTTCGGGTCTTTCACATATTTCTGAAGTCTGAGATATGAAACACATTATGAACACGAGACATACTCGGAGGTAACGCAAGTCTATAGGCTACATTTCCTACTCGGTCCAAGAATTTGAAATGGACCAATAAATCGTGGATTGAGCTTTCCTCTCTTCCCAAATCTTGTAACTCCCTTCCATGGAGCAACTCGCAACAATACATGATCCCTACATTAAATTCCACGCCCTTTCGATGAAGATCCGCATAACTCTTTTGTCGATCTTGTGCCGTTTTGTATCGTTGTCGAATCATTTGGATCTTTTCGATAGTCATACGTACTTAACTCTCGGGTCCCAACAATGTTGCTTCACCCACCTCATCCCAACATATTGAGAACGACATTTTCGTCCATATAATGCTTGAATGGAGCCACACCTATACTTGCACGATAAGCTGTTGTTGTAGGAGAATTCCACCAATGGTAAATACTTATCCCAACTACCCTTGAAGTCTAGGACACGAGTCTTAATAGATCTTCAAGAGTTTGAATAGTCCTCTCGATTGTCCGTCCTGTTTGGGGATGGTATGCGAACTAAATCACAAATCCGCGCCCATAGCTTTTTGCAAGCTAACCCAAAATCTTGAAGTGAATCTTGGGTCACGATCCGAAACTATGGATACGGGCATGCCATGCAACCTCACGATCTCATTTACGCATATACTAGCAAGACGTTCAAGGAATAAGTCTCCGTGTCGGCAAGAAATGAGCGAGACTGGTTAATCTATCAACAATAACCCAAATAGCATTGATGCCTTGAGAAACCGTAGGAAGACCCCGTAACGAAATCCATGGTAATGTGTTCCCACTTCCATTAGGAATCTCAAGTGGTTGCAACGGACCCTTAGGTACTAGATGCTCCGCCTTTACACGTTAGCAAGTTAAACACATCGAGATAAACTTTGCAATCTCTCTCTTCATATTATTCCACCAAAATGTATGTCAAGATCACGATACATTTTAGTACTTCGAGGATGGATTGCAAATGGTGTATTGTGTGCCTCCATCATAATCTTGTACTTCAAATCAGTCGTTAGGAACACAAAGCCTAGAGTGGACTCAAGTATTCCTTCTTCATCAATTCTCGCCCGGAATATCTCCTTCTTGTACTTTCTTCTTCATACGATCGACTCAAGATTCGGTGGCTTGAGCAACCTTAACTTTTTCTATTAAAGTTGGCTCTCATGCGTATACTTGACATCATCGCTTTTCGTTTCGCGATATGATCTTCTACTCAATCGTCACTACCACGTCGCTTTACGAGGATGGTATTGAATAGTGTGGTCGTAGTCTTTCAATAGCTCGAGCCAACGTCATTTTGCCGCATGTTGAGTTCTTTTTGAGTGAAGAAATATTTAAGGCTTTTATGATCTGAATATATCTCCACTTTCTCCCCATATAGATAGTGCCTCCATATCTTTTAGCTTGAAAACAATCTGCCGCTAACTCTAGATCATGAGTAGGATAATTCCTCTCATACTCTTTAAGTTGTCATGAGGCATAGGCTATGACTTTCCCACGTTGCATGAGAACACATCCTAACCCTTTGCACGAAGCATCATTTGTGAGATAACAAATCCATCCGAACCGGATGGTATTGTTAGTAAGCAGTCTTAGAAATAAGTCTCCTCTTAAGCTCTTGGAAACTTTTCTCGCATTCTTCATTCCAAGCAATTTTGTATCCTTCCGAAGTTAATTTGAGTTAATGGAGTAGCGATTCGAGAAAACCCTTCCACGAAACTCCGATAATAACCAATTTAAGCCCAAAAACTACGTACTTGATCCACCGAGCTTGGTTGCTCCCAACTTTGTATTGCTTCAATCTTCATGGGATCAAGCAGATACTCCATGTTTTGACACCACATACCCAAGAAATGCTACTTCCTCAAGCCGAACTCGCATTTCTTCAATTTGGCATATAGTTGGTTTTCACGAAGCCTTTGGAGTACCGACTTCAAATGGTGCTCATGATCTTCACGACTTTTGGAATATATAAGGATGTCATCAATAAAGACAACAACGAACCTGATCCAAATATTCCTTGAATACTCGGTTCATCATATCCATGAAAAGCCAGTAGGAGCATTAGTTAGTCCGAAAGACATGACTAAGAATTCATAATGCCCATACCGGAGTTCGAAGGCGTCTTTGGAATATCCTCGATTCTAATTTTCATTTGATGATATCCGAGCGAAGATCGATTTTGAAAAGAATTGTGCCTTCGCAATTGGTCAAACAAGTCATCAATACGAGGTAGAGGATACCTATTCTTGATGGTGACATGGTTCAATTCCCGATAGTCAATACAAAAGTCGCATACTCCCGTCTTTCTTTTTACAAATAAAAGCAGAGCACCCCAAGGAGATGTACTAGACGAATGAAACCGATGTCCAACAATTCACGTAGTTGGACCTTTAACTCACGAAGTTCAATAGAGCCATTCGATATGGGGTTTTAGAAATGGGCTTTGTATGCGGGTTCAAGATCAATAAAGAATTCAACTTCACGTTACGGGGTAGGCGGGAAGTTCTTGAAATACGTCGGGAAAGTCAATAACAACGGGAATATTATTCAAATTTGGCGTGTCTTTATTCAAATCCATAACATGGGCTAAGAAAGCTTGACATCCGCTTTTTCAATAAACGAATAGCTTTATGATTAGATATGGTGATTGATTTTAATGGTTTAGTTGCTTGAATTGCACAACAGAGTTGGTTAGGAATATGAAAACTAACAACCTTACGAAAACAATCAATTTTGGCATGATGAGTAGTTAACCAATCAATCCCTAAAATCACATCAAAAGCAAGTATCTTTAAAGAGATAAGGTCAGCAGGTAAGGTGATGGTGCCAACTTGAATCAAACAAGATTTATAAGCAGTGGATGTGATGAAAGTTTCTCTAACGGAGTTTCCACGAGATAGATCAAAGTCTAATTTCTCTGGAGTCGAGTTTAAGCGTTGAGCACATGCGGAGAGATAAATGAATGGGTAGCACCAGGGTATCAAGTAAGGTATAAACTTCGCAAGAATTTATAAATAGCTTACCCGTGATCACCTCGTTTGGGTTCCTCGCATTATGACCCGATCCTGACAAACGCTTCTTCCGGAATTGTTGACTTTGACTTTTTACGGGGACGATCTTTTGAGTCACCGTCCCCATTGAACTAGGTTTCGCTGCATCTGATAATCTCGGCGATATGTCCTTCCTTTCCACAACTATAGCATACCTTGAATCATTGAGCGGTTTGATCGATATGTCCCTCTTTTCCGCATTTGTAGCATATAACCGGTGGTCGTTCTCCTCCCTTAGAACCCGATTCTTTAAGACCTTTGTCGTCTTCACATAGTCGTTGTTAAATCTCCTCTTTTAAAATCTCCTCTGACTCGCTTCTTACATTTTCATGACCATGATTACCACAGTGAGTGGTTACCATTTCTGTCCGTCTGCATTTCTTTCTCCATGAGTTATCATTATTACATTGACCGCTATCTCGGTACGATCCTGGTTATGGTCCCTCGGTTGACCGTACTCGTTATCTCGCTCTAATAATTGAGCCACATTTTACAACATCGAATAAAGAGAAAGTTTATGAGAAATGAGATCTTGGTACGTATGGGGTTTCAAACCTCTAAGAAACATCCGCGTCATCGTTCCTCATTCTCCACCAAATGAGGTGCAAACTGGATAACTCGCAAACTTTGCCTCGTCATTGAGACACCGCCATATGTTGTTATTTTGCTCTAATCGATGAACTCCACTTCCTTCATATGATGAACATTTTTAGGAAAGTATTTGTCATTAAATAGTCTCAAAGCGTCTCCCAAGACATCTTTGAGTCGTGCGTCTGGATGGGTGCGCTTCACGGACTCCCACCGATGTCCGCCCGCGCCACGGAACATAAAGGTGGCGAATGGAACCTTCGTTCTCCGTGCATCCCAAGACATCGAATATCTTGGTAATTTGTTTTGACCCATGTTTCCGCCATGATCGGATCGGCTTTCCCTTAAATTCGGTGGTCCCACTCTTTGAAGCGCTTGCATTTGTGACAACCCGTGAATTGCTATCATTTCCTCTCGTATTTTGAACACGAGTCTCCTCGTCGATTTTGCATGAAGCTGCAAAAAGCTTCTAAACATCCCCTCGTTCATCATACGCGTCATTGGTGTTGTTCACGGGAGGAACATTGCCCGACTGTTGCCACGTTCTCCTCGTTGGTAAGTACGAGCATCTCCACGGTCTCATTTACTCCTTTGTTAATATTCTCGATCGACATTCTCAAATCTTCGCCATAAAACAAGGGTTAATTAAGAAATCAATATATCACATAATATCCCTATATCTTGACCAACTAACAAATAAGCTTAGGTAGGACACACTAGCGAAGGATTTACTCGTCTCTCCCCTCCTAGTTCTATTCCCCGATCTCCATGAGAGATCATATCCTAAGCTACGATACCAACTATGACGCGCCCCAAAATAGGTATACATCACCCATTCCGAGGTTGTCAATACATGGTACGTAAACAACTACAACTTTATTATTACAATGTAAAGAAAGCGTGAGTTTAAATACAAATATTATCTTCTAGACAATATTTATACTCACATAAATCCTCATCACATTTATTGATACATTATTTTACAAAAATGGTGAGGACTACTAAACAATCCTTTCTAAACCTTCATTCCATACCCCGACTCGTACTCGCTATATTCTCGCCTCCTGAGAAGAATGGAACAAAAAGGAAAAGGGTGAGCTCAACTAGCTCAGTAAAGAATATTATGACTAAGATAATATACAACAAATTATCGTTAGTCTTCAATGAGGAAAAATTTAATAGAATACAATAGACAACAAATTTTCAATCAATATTAGCGGAAATAATAATTCATTAGAAGAGTTAAGTAGAGAATGCAAACTACTATCTTCTATGTATGAATTTAAAAGTTCATCGTCTCATCTTTTATCCCCTGTAACAACAATCAATCAATACACATCGGAATCAAATATTCATCTTTGCACTACAGCCAAAGATATTCATCGGATTGGTCATGTTCATTTTAAACACTGTTCATCTCTTTGCACTGAGAGCCAAAGATATTCTTTAGAAATCATTCATCTTTGCACTGAGGCCAAAGATATTCAATAATATCATCATTTAAGACTGAGGATGATGAAAAATATTTTTAAAGAACGAATCCAGTGAAACAAAATGACAAGGATTAAGGATTAAGGATTCGTACTTTATTTTATCCATGTCCAACAATACCCCAAAAATAATCACAGTGGTGTAAAATTCAAGAATGATCAAAACATGGATACAATCAAAGCTAGTATCCAAAATAGATGTTTTGGACAAAAAGAAGAAATTTTATTTTTTTGGTGAATAAAGGTCATATCGTGAATAAGGTCGATTATCGTGAATAAGATCAAATATCATGAATAGTAAATCAAGACACCAAAAGATAGAAATTCCACAAAAAACATCTTCACGCTTCATGAATAGTACTCGTGAATAGTAACTCGTGAATAGTAACTCATGAATAGTAACTCGTGAATAGTAACTCATGAATAGTAACCCCGAGCATGAAAAAGTTCCAAATTTGATAAAAACATCGGATCAACATTTCAAAGATAATGATATTGAAGAAATAATATCATTCTGAAAAAAATAATATCCCTTACCTCAAAGAATCGATGACTTGGAAGGAAAGGTCAAGGAGTGATCTTTGAATGAAACTTGTCTTAATAAAGAACTCTCAAAGTATCTAAATACTCACAAAATACGCTCAATAAATATAGAGAAAGAGAAAACTTTGTTTACGGTGTGATTTTCAATTCTAACTTAGCCCTCTATTTATAGGAAAATGTTAGCCATGAAAGCAGACTTGACACACCTACACGATGGCTTTACTACTATACTATTGCCACCCACCACATTTGAAATAAAATTCAGCACATTTCTTCACCAACCACAAGTGGGGCCCACTCAATTCTAGAATTTTCCACCAAAATCAATTATAACCCTAATTTCAGAATCAGACACCTCTTAAAATTCATAACAAATCATTCGTACATTTTTAACGGTTCAAAATTTGTGGACATATACTCAACTTATATATGTATAACATATCCAAAAATTACCACAATCCAACGGTCGGATTAAAAATTATAATCCCCATAATATATCTCAAAACCCCGATTTAATTTTTAATACCTCAATACGGTAAAATCTTGATAAAACACCTCAACAATAATTTCTTCATTTATAACCACATAAATAAATCCATCATTTATATCCACATAAAATAAATATTTCTTTATCATATGAATCAATAATTAATTATTCACAAATAATATTATGAAATCACAATTATAATGACCAGTAGTTCCCGGAAAGGGGCTTTCAGATAAGGATTTCTCTTCTTGGCGCGCAATTAGGTGACCAAACCTCTCCTTGTGATGAACTTTCTAGACATTGCCAATAATGCTATCTAATAATATTATTCAAATAATATGAATTATTGATCCGATAATGGAGATAATGTGCAAGTGACAATTATTGAGCAAAGAATAATATAAAATATCAACGCAAGCAATTATTGAATCAATAAAATAAAATATTGAGCAGTAACTCACCGTGAAAATTATTGAGTAGTGCCTTCTTACGTAAGGATCAATAATTCAACAATCTTTGTGCAATACAGTGTCTTTCTTGTGCTGACCCACGCGTATTAATGTATTTTAACCACCAAGGTATTCCAGCGATCTTTTTTGATAACAACTACAGCGTTATTTTTAACCAACTTATATTTGTCATTTTCTTCATCCAATCGCTTTAGTTATGGGGCCCACACATGGTCGCTACTTGGTGCATCGATACGAATATTCCACAAACGATCTGAATATTCCACGA
Source organism: Panax quinquefolius (assembly GCA_020205615.1). Classification (NCBI taxonomy): domain Eukaryota; kingdom Viridiplantae; phylum Streptophyta; class Magnoliopsida; order Apiales; family Araliaceae; genus Panax; species Panax quinquefolius. The sequence continues at coordinate 94,675,979 of CM035172.1, read as the reverse complement.
CCAAACGAATATTCCAGAACAAAAATGAATATTTTATAACCACTTGTTTATTTTGAAATATTTGGGTATTTAACCCTTAACTATCCACATTAATCAAATCAACCTTACTATTTCAAAATAATAAATAAAGGAAATTCCTTTTATTTAAAAAATTTTGAGGTCTTACATAACACATGCATGCGGTTTATCGCATGCATGGTGATTTCTATTGTTATTCCATTCTTTATTATTACATTTTGAATATCTGCCGGTGCGTATTACGCTGACACGGTTCCATTATTTATTATTACTGTTGGAATAACACATGCATCTTGATCATTGCATGCATGATGATTTCTGTTGTTATTCCATTCTTTATTATTATGTTGGAATATCATGTTTGTGCGATTACGCATGACCTGGTTCCATTATTTATTATTCTGTTGGAATAACATGTCCGTGCGGATTACACACGCATGGTAAAATTCTTCTGTTATTCCATTCTTTATTATTATGTTGGAATAACTTTTACATACATGGCAATCTTTGCATACATGGTGAAATTCTTTTATTATTCCATTCTTTATTATTTTGTTGGAATAACCTGTCTATGCGAAGTACTGTATACATGATGAAATTCTTTTATTATTCCATTCTTTATTATACAGTTGGTTATTGGTTTTATAGTTGTATGTCTTTGGCCTGTAGTGCAAAGATGATATGTTGTTGAATATCTTTGGCCTGTAGTGTAAAGATGATCTGTTGTTTGATATCTTTGACCCGTAGTGCGAAGATGGACAGGTGTATGACATGATCATGACCACTAGTGATACTAATGAATATCATTGGCCGTAGTGCATGAATAATTAAATGATGTGATTGGAAGGATCATGACCATTAGTTAATAGTTGAATGTGTTTGGCCGTAGTGCACTGACATGCAATTGATTGGTATGATCATGACCATTGGTTTTATAGTTGAATATCTTTAGCCCGTAGTGCAAAGATAGACAACTGATTGGTATGATCATTGTTATTACATTTGAATATCTTCAGCCTTTGGGGTAAGGATATTGAGTAAACGTTCTATTAAGTCTTTGTGGCAAGAAGGAACTGTTAATTCACATTATTATAAATATGAATTGTGAATTTAACTAACATCTTTGGTGGTTCAGGTGAAGACAAGTGATGAAAGTTCTATTTGTCTAGAGTATAACAAAGAACTATTGATGAGTAGTACAGGAATAAAATATCAACGATGGACTTTTAATCTAGAAGAGATAGTAGATATTATGTTCTACTTGACTCTTCTAATGGATTGCTTGTTCCGCTGCAGTTAAACTTGATGTCTGTTATATTTTATCAGTTTAACACTGTTGAAGGCTAACGATAAATTATTCTGCATTATATTAGTCATAATATTTCTTATTGGGCTAGTTGAGCTCACCCTTTCTTTCACTGTTCTCTTCAGGAAAAGAGAACGTAGTAGGGACTAGTCGGGAAACAGAGTGATGATCCTAGATGTTTGCATTAGTAGTCCTCACTATTCTGTGAAATAGTGTGACAATAAATGTAATGAGGACCCCATTGAGTTTGTATATTGTCTAGATGACAATATTTGTATTAAAACTCACAGCATATGTTTAGTCGTATTTTTACATGACGTTTGCATAATTAAGTTTGTATTTGTATTCTGTACCATGTATCTGGTGACTCAAGATGGGTGATGTAGAACCTAATGTTGGGGGCGTCACAATGGATCTAGGGCATCTTAGATCTATGGATTTATTTCTTGGATTCTAAGTCCCTTTATTAGATCTCATCAAAACACACAGTCCATCACGATGTTGGCTTCGGTTGCGCGATCTTTGGATTAAGTTCTTCGGGAGCCCTTTCCTAGATTCCATTTTTCTTTTAAATTTTGATGTATTATTTATCTCAATGTGAGCCTAGTAATATTGGAGTCGAGATCCACGAATAGGATCTTGACTAAATTCCCACGATGGACGTAGTTTCGATTGTAAAAGTTATTATCCTAATAATTGTATATGTAAATTTGTGTCTTAAAACGGTATCGAGGGTTTAATCCCGAGAGAATCCGATTTAAGGTTCTAAATAGTGAAAAATTTTGATTACGGGTGCTCGGGACTGTCGAGATGGATTTCATGCCCACGGATGGTCCCGTCCCTTTTCCTTTTTTGATGTTTGATATTAAATATTATCACCGAAAAAGATTTATAAATAAAATAATGTTGTTCTTTTAAAATCAAATCAATTTGAGGTTATTATAACAACCTTAGGCTAAAATTGAAAGTAACTAAGAATCTTGATTCCTATTTAGAAAAGGGTTTGGAAGCCATGTTTTCCAAAATGTCACCTCAAAAAATGTTATTATCAAAATTTAATCTAAAATGAACTTTTCTTTAAATCAAATCCTTCATGCATAGGTTCAAAGAGGTTCAGAACTACTTTCAAAATAACGCACTTAGACACAATTTGGATTCAATGTTAGATATTCTAAGTTTTCTCAAATCACACACTTTAATTTTGGAAAACAATAAGATGTGGTAACCATGTTTTCACGGAAGTCAGGGGGTGCCTAACACCTTTGTGACACCCCCAAATCTGGGTACTTAAATTCCCACGGGATTTGGTGTTCACTGTACAAACATCATATGACTATCTACCCATAATAATTGAAAACCATAAAATAGATAGAAATAAATCATCTCCATAAGGAGTTACAACATCTGAAAATAAATACATCAATCCCAGGTCATACTAACCTTAAATCTCAAATGCAGAAACATAATCAAATATTAACTCTTACACAAATTAAACATAAGTCTGAAACATAACAAATAAACAACAAGTCTTCATCACTTGTTAATCGTGCCCTTGACTTTGCTAGTGGAAGGCTCGTTGGACCTTTCGTTCTTAACTGCAATGATATTATTACGCAAGAGTGAGCACGATTGCCCACAACTATAATAATGTAACTATAATATAATAACATGCCAGTAAATCAAAGACTTCTGAAACCTTCTTGTTTTTCTCTCATCCGTGTGCACTTGATATATGGCGAACCTAGCCAACTCATTGAATCTTGCCGCATAGTCTGGCACAGACATATTTCCTTACTTACATTCCAGAAATTATACCTCCATTTGGTTCTACGAGCTTGTTGGGAAGTACATCTCAAAGAAAATCTCTTTAAACATCTCCCAAGTGATCACACATTCTCCTCCACGGACCTTTTTTGCTTGCCACCAATAACTGACTTCGGATTTCAGCATGAACATTGCGTAGGCGGTTTTCTAGTCCTCTCTGACTCTGGTGACGTCAAAAACTATTTCCATCTCCACTACCCAAGTTTGAGCTTCTATTAGGTTCATGGAGCCTTTAAACTCTGGCGGTCCCACCGCCTTTAAATCCTTCAACGTTGTATTGGGTGGAGCTTGAGGTTGATTATTAATCGCTCCAGCTAATAAGTTCAGCAATTGCTAAACGGGATTAGCATTGGCGTCGTTGTTATTATTCGTTGACACTTCTTGGGCTGGTTGACAGTTTAGTCTTCTTCTCAGTGGCATATTTATGTTAAAATATATGCTTATTAGTTCTTTATCCAATTCTCTAAATATTTAAGGTTTAACTCAAATATTTTAACATAGTCACTTAACACATTTTCTCAAATAACTTGATATATTTATTTAAATCAAAAGTTTTAACAAACTATGATATCATCACTACTATCTACATCAACTATCCCGAGATAAATAATCTACAGGATTTAAAACATCAAAATATTCCTCTATTTATAAACACGTCGGAATTACATTTATAACTACCACATAGGTTTTAACATACTTAAACTATTCCTCTCACTGCCTGCTAAGGCGTTGAATAGCCTTGCTACGTTCTTCTTCCATAATGCGGGACATCGTCCTGCGATCTAACATGTACGATGGTAGTCCTTCAAACTGAATTGGGTATCTCATAACTCGATCCTGGGACTCATCAATCGCATTATGAAGCATAGAGTACGTATCCTCAAGCTTAGCCTTCTTCGCCCGACAGTTCTCTTCTGCAAGATTTACACATCGTGATTCCCTTACCCAGGCCTCCTCTGTTATGGTCAGCCTTGCTGAGTTCTCTTTTAGTTCATTCTTCAAATTTTCTATTTCCTCTGACTTCTTCTCAGTTTGACCCTTCTCGTGAATTAAATCCCACTCTACGTTTTACAGACGTGTGTGTAGAGTAACAACCTCCCTATCCCTTTGCTCAATGGTAAGCTTTTGAATAACCGTCTGCTCCTTCAGCTCCTGAACAGTATCTCGTAACTCTATGTTATGATCATATAGCTCGTCGTACATCTCGGCACTGTTAGAGTTCGGTGGGAACTCATATTCCTCCTCTTCTTCCTCAGGATCCTCCTCTGGATCAGTCTTAGACTCATGCTCCAGACCAACAACGGTGATCAACAGAGATGGCTCTCTTTGTACCAACTGCTCCCGGACGACATCAATGTCTCGGGGATTCCTCCTCTGTAGGTACTCGGGGTTCCTCCTCCCTAGCTCGACTAGATCCTCCAACATCCGACATCCTGACAACATAATTTTAAGTTTTAGTTACTAATCGATACTCTCGAGCACATAAGTTTATCACATAAGCACATAAAGTCTTTTATTGTCTTTAATGAATTAAGGAATTCATTTTTAGAACTCGATAAGAGTTTACCACCACTATGTTCTCGATCTCTTATAAGGCTACTATTTAAGGTTGTTCCCCCACCTAAAGTTGTTCCCCCACCTAAGGTTCATAACCTACAGCTCTAATACCAACCTGTGACACCCCCAAATCTGGGTACTTCAATTCCCACGAGGATTTGGTGTTCACTGTACAAACATCTTATGACTATCTACCCATAATAATTGAAAACCATACAATAGATAGAAATAAATCCTCTCCTTAAGGAGTTACAATATCTGAAAATAAATACATCAATCCCAGGTCATACTAACCTTAAATCTCAAATGCAGAAACATAATCAAATATTAAGTCTTACACAAAATTAAACATAAGTCTGAAACATAGCATAACAAATAAACAACAAGTCTTCATCACTTGTTAATCTTTCCCTTGCTTTTGCTAGTGGAAGGCTCGTTGGACATTTTGTTCTTAACTGCAATGTTATTATTACGCAAGAGTGAGCACGATTTCCCACAAGTATAATAATGCAACAATAATATAATAACATGCGAGTGAATCAAAGACTTCTAAAATAATAAACTTGACTTTTGAATCAAGAATGAATAACAAGAATCAAAAGAATTTCTGAGGGTCATAAGACCTTGAACTATGTCCTAGGTTGTCAAGGGTTATACTTGAAACCTTTAACAGTCATAAGACTATGGACTCTTCTACTCGTACTTAGGGGGATCAGCCCTTAGTACCATATTATGCACAATATTTTAACGCTAAAGCATAAGTAATCCCCTATAACAGGGTTGTTCATCTCAGTTTAACATTAGAGTCCGCACCAAAGGCAGTTTGGTTTGGATAAACTCAATAAGGGTTATGAAATTTAGAATGTTCATCAACTATGGACTAGTCAAATAAGGGTTCACTAGTCTTACAAGATTTAACAATAAATGATATTTAATGTGAATAATAAACTCAAGAGGTATACATTGAAATAAGTATTGTATAATAGGAATCATGCTTTGAAAAGATCAATAACCTTTAATATAACATCTTAAACAATAAATAACAAGAGTTTGCTCGATATAGAATATAAGTCTAGAACTTACTCAATGTAAAGAGGTAAGGTTTAGAAACTAGCATAACGATAACAAGTAGGGTTACGAAACTTGCCTCGTGCGTAGGTTATACATTAATTATACACGTTCCTCGATTTAATCCTACATACCATTTACATTCACAATACCAGTCAATTATAACATAACTAGCATCACAAATTCATTCACTTTCGTCTAAACTCTGATTATGATTATACTAATCAAATCACAACACTTGTTTTCACATAATATTACACTTCACGAACGACAAGCTAACTATGCGTTCAACAATTTAATTAAACATGTAATTACTTTATTGACATGTTAAGAATCTATCTTAATATCACATTATATGTCTAACACATTTTTATATTCATTAGATTAGGTTACAATTACATTCTTGGACTTGAACAATTTAAAGAAAATTATTTCTGAACAAATTGCAGAGTGGCACTGCGGCGCCACCCTATAGGCTAATCAAGTGGCATGGCTGGTAGTGGCTAGCTAGCCATGACACTGGATAAGATGTACACACATGAGGAGTAAAGACTGAGTTAGCATCATGGCGCGGTGCTCCAGTTGCAAAATTTATAGTTCGCGAAAAATACAGAACATGGCCAAAACACCCAATTAATTTATTCACAAGCATACCCAGACACTATAATACACATATAATCACTACCTAACCCTTCTAGCATGATTTTAATAAGTTAAAACATACAATTACTTGAATCAAATCATGTAATTTCACCATTCTTGGTGATTTTGCAAGTTTTTGAAGATAAACATGGAATTTGACATTGTAGGTTCGTTATAATTCCGAATTTAACCATTCAACCTTTGTTTTCTTCTTTTTAGCATATGTTATCACAATCTACAATTAAACTTCAAGTTAAACAACAAAAGGTCATGCTTATGCAACTTTTGTACTCTATACTTTCAAAAATCTAATTTACGATATATTTTTATGAGATTGATGTTATGAAAGCATACATATATGGTAACAAACATATTATGATAATATATTATCATATCTAAACACATAAATCATTTCTTTTTCAATTACAGAGACTTGAACTTTCAATTACAGAGACTTAAAAGCTATTTTTTCATGAAAAACGTTAATAACGTAAATTAAAACTTGAGTTTAAGGGTTTACCCTTGATTACTCCGCTTGGATTACATAAGGTTGATAATAACTTCTTAATTTTCTACACGTCTTCTTCTTTAATCTCACTGACCCTCAATTTCTCTCTGTGAACTTGTTTTCCAGACTTAGAAAGAAATAAAAGAAGGCGTATATAATTATAAGAAACTGATGTTGTTGTGGTCAGTTAATCCATTAGTGGGTTAACTGCCCAACTTCTCTTAGGGCCACGTTTGGCTAGCCTTTAAAAGGCTCATTTTCATTTATTTTAATTAACTAATTTACTATATGGTTTAATAATGTCACACCCAATTAAACAATAAATAAAATATCTTATTTAATTTAAATAAAATAAAATAATTTTTCATTAATTCACAGTCACAAAATTAAATTTCTCATTTATTAATTATGCCAAATCAATAAATCTCTAATTAATTATAAAGTTAATTAAAAATAACATTTTGTTTATTAGATAATTAATTTAATCAATTAAGATTAATTAAATGCATACCTTGAATAATAAAATTCCCTACATTAATTTAATCAATATAACACATAATTAAATTAATCTACCACAAATTCATCAATTAATTATTTAATCCAATAATTAAATCATCAAAAAATATTTATTTAATTCAATAAATATTCAAATTAAATTATAAAATCTCATTCGTCACAACCTTCCCCTCGCTTAAGCAAGCCCCCGAGCTCTATGAATCTCAGTTTCGAGACCAATTTTATCGAGTCACGTATTGGGTTATGTACACACTCAAAATTTTGTTTTCTTGTTACTAACTATGCATGAGCACAAAAGCGTCTTTTTCACTTTCCACAGATAACGCTGGAGGACTATAACATCAAATCAAACCCAGGAGACAGCCACGAGGGACAACCAAAAGCCACTTTAACCCCCGGATACAACCCTGGAAATCATCAAATCAACCCCCGGAGACAACCCCGAGAAATCACCAAACCAACTACGGAGACAACCCTAAGATATCATCAAATCAACTTCAGAGACAACCTTGAGGACATACATAAGTCAACAGCCGTCAAACTCCGGAGATAACCCTGAGGAAAGACAGTTGCAGCACATCAAGCCCATAAATCAACACGGAAGGGAAAAGAGTAATTTTGTCAACTCAACATCAAAACATATCAAATTACCATGAACAAGGTCATGCAGGACCATAACAGCAATCTCGCGTGAAAACAACGCAAAACAGCTTAACGGACAGACCGCGAAGACTCGAAGATCTGGGAAGGACAAATTATTTGTGAATAATTAATTATTGATTTATATGATAAAGAAATATTTATTTTATGTGGATATAAATGAAGGAATTAATACTGAGGAGTTTTATTAGTATTTTGTCGGAATGGAAGTATTAAAAATCATCCGTATGTGGATTTTGGATATTTTCTGTTTGGAATTTGCAAAAAATTTCTTCAACAAAGTTGTAGAGAATTAAATTTCCTATGGAATGGACATAAAAGACGTATTTGTCTGATAAAAGGGTTATTTATTATGAATTATTAAAGTGTCAAAAATAAATGTTTTTATTAAAAACATGGGTGGGCCCCACTTTTGGTTGTTGTGGAATTTTTGAATTTGGTGGGCCCCACTTGCGGTGTGCTGAGTTTGGTCAAGTGGTGTGCGTGAGAATTTTTATAAAATATTAATTTATTAAATTTTAGTCTGCTTTGGCTTTCTGGCATTTTCCTATAAATAGGGTGCTTAGTTAGAATTGAAAATCACACTAGAATCAGAAGTTTTCTCTCTCTATAATATCGAGCGTATTTTTGTGAGTATTTAGATACTTTGAGAGTTGCTATTCAGTGCAAGTTTTCTACAACATTATATTCGATATTCCAATTAGAAGTACTGTTCTTTTTGAGGTAAGGGATGTTATTTTCTTCGTAAATGATGTTATTTCTTTCAATATCATTATACCGAAATATTGGTATAAATTTTATTATGAAATTTTTACCTTTTCATGTCGAGGTTACTATTCACGTATACAGCACTATTCACATATACGACACTATTCACAAATATGACACTATTCACAGAAAAATTAAATTTTCTTTTCTTTGTCCAAGTTTTCTATTATGGCTACTATCTTTGATTGTATCCATATTTTGATCTTCATTCTTGAATTTTGCTCCACAATTGATTATTATGGAGTATTTTTGAACTTGGATAAACTGAAGTACGAATCCCTATTCTTTGTCCTTTTATCTCACTGGATTTATTTTCTTTAAGATATTTGTCATCATCCTCAGTCTTAAATGGTGATACTTGATGAATATCTTTGGCCTGTAGTGCAAAGATGAATGATTACCTAATGAATATCTTTGGCCCGTAGTGCAAATATGGACAGGTGTTGAGATGAACATGATTAACTGGTGATACAAATGAATATCTTTGGCCCGTAGTGCAAAGATGAATATTTGGTTCAAGATGTATATTGATTGATGTTACAAGGATAAAATATTGATGATGGACTTTTAAATCATAGAAGATAGTAGACTTCATTCTCTACTTAACTCTTCTAATGAATTGTTATTTTCGCTGGAAATATTGATCTAAAACTTGTTGTCCATTATATTTTATCTGATGTATTGAAGGCTAACGATAATTTTTTCTACATTATCTTAGTCATAATATTCTTTATTGGGCTAGTTGAGCTCACCCTTTTCCTTTTTGTTCCATTTTTCTTCTCAGGAGGCGAGAATATAGCATGAACTAGTTGGGGTGTGGAGTGATGGCTCCAAACAGTTGTTTTAGCAGCCCTCACTATTTTGTAAAATAGTGTACTGTAATGAAGACTTATTTAAGTTTGGATATTGTCTAGAAGACAATATTTGTATTTAAACTCACAACATATGTGTTGTCGTATTTTGCACGACAATTATAATAATGAAGTTGTAGTTATTTTCTGTACCATGTATTTGGAGACTCAGAATGGGTTGTGTGGACCTATTTTGGGGGCATCACAGTTGGTATTATAGCTTAGGGATATGGTCTCTGGAGGAGATCGAGGAATAGAACTAAGAGGGGAGAGATGAGTAAAACCTTCACTAGTGTGTCTTACCTAAGCTTATTTGGTATTTAATTGGTCGGTCAGAATATAGGGATAATATGTGGAATATCAATTTCTTTAATTAACCCTTATTTTATGGCAGTATTTGAGAATGACAGTTGAAAATGTTAACAATGGAGTGGATGAGACTGTGGAGACACCTTTAATCACTAACAAGGAGAACGTGCAACAGGACGACAATGTTCCTCTTGTAAACAACACAACTGATCAAACGATAAATGATGTGATATTTAGAAGCTTTTTGCAGTTCATGCAAAATCAGACGAGGGAGACTCGTGTACAAAATAAAGGTGAAAACAATGGTAACGCGCGGCTTGTCACAACCAAGCAGTTCAAAGAGTTGGGACCACCAGAATTTTTAGGAAAGCCAAATGTGATTAAGGCGAAAATGTGGGTTAAGCAAATTACCAAGATATTTGATGTCTTGGGATGCACGGAGGAACATAAGGTTCCATTCGCCACCTTTATGTTCTGAGGTTAGGTAGTTTACTGGTGGGAATCTATGAAGCGTACCCAGCCTTCCGCACTCAATATGTCTTGGGAAACGTTTCAAAAATTGTACCATGACAAGTACTTTCCAAAAAGTATTCTTCATATGAAGGAGGTAGAGTTTATTAGACTGGAATAGAACAACATGAATGTGTCCCAGTACGAGGCTAAGTTCATAGAGTTATCCAAGTTTGCACCTCATTTGGTAAAGAATGAGGAACGTATGACGCGGATGTTTCTAAGAGGTTTGAAACAAGAAATTTGTCAATACCTTATCTCTCACAAATATTCTCTATATTCAGATGTTGTGAACATAGCTAAATTATTAGAGAGAGATAATGAGTATGTTCAACTGAGGGGCCACAACAAGGGTTATACCGGTGGTAATAGTCATCGGAGCAATGACAACCAGCGGGGAGGAAAATATCTGGACAAAAGCAGTAACCACTCTAATAGTAATCATGGCCATGATAGTAGAAGAAGCGAGTCGGGGGGAGATTTATGTTAGGTTTGTAATATTCATGAACGCAATCAAATTGCAAAAATTAAGCGGAAGCGAGATAAATCAGAGTTTAAAAATTTTACAAACCATATACCCGAATCACCCTTTATGCACAATTATTAATTAAACGAAAAAGATGAATAAGAAACATACCCTTGAAGATCTGAGCTTCCTCAGGTACAAGTTCACCTCCAATCCTTTTCGCGTTCAACTTGAATCCACCGGGTTTGGTTTCTTCCTTTCATCAACGTTAGTCACCCAAGTGTTTGGCCTCTAGAGGTGATCCACCAAGGAAGAAGAAGGATTTAAGAAGATGGGTGGTTGGCTAAACCCTAGTTTTTCTATCTCTATAGAAAAGGGGCGCACTCCGACCATTGGAATTATGACGTAGTCGTGATATCCGATATAAGACTCCTCTTATAAAGATATCAAGTAACCCTATTAAAATAAGGTATTATTTAATTAAACCCTTTTAATTAAAGGGCTCCCCTAATCTTATTAGGGATAATTAATTAAACTCCTTTAACTAATTTTCCTTCCTAATCCAATTAGGAATAAATGAGAGTACTTATATTAAATTAATTTCTAAACTCTTTAGAAATTAAAATAATAATAATAATTGTAATAATATTAATAAGACTCCTCTTATTAATTTATATTTAATATTTCTAAAATATTAAATAATAAATATTAAGCTATTTAATTTATTCTATCACCATAGATTAAATTAAATATACATAACATATTATTACGATTATGCCATTAACTTCTTAAATAATTATTCTTCCTTTTTATGGTGTGACCCTTTAGGTTCTCCATATTAAACCAGGTTGTGAATAAATCAATTAGAACAATTCTAATCTTATTTAAATAAATAAATTAAACAATTAATTTATTTAAATAAATAATATTTATTCTACTGATAGGGATAAGCCTCCTAGCGATCAACGACTTTCCGGATAATATAGATTTCAACATTAATCATAAAAGAACCTTTGAGTAAATAGTTACCGACAATTCAATCCTTCCACCATCAATGTCCCAATTAAATATAAGACATGGAATTTACGTCAAGTCTTATTTTATTTAATTATATGTATTTCGACTCTTAAATGCACAACACCAAATAATGCAAATTAGAAACTCCTTTCTAATTTCATTCTGCCTTGGCCAAGGACTACCGGGTTGTCATTTATCGAATCACATAGGACATTTCTCTTCTTTTAATAGAAGTGGTAGATTCTTTATTGATCATACATTATCTCCATGTACAACTTATTATACCCAAGCATACCCTTTGATATACCCTATGTAACGACCCCAAAATAGGTCCATTCCATCCAACCCATTCTGAGTCGCCAAATATATGGTACGAAAAACAACTACAACTTTATTACAACAATTGTCGTGCAAAATACAACAACACATATGTTGTGAGTTTGGATACAAATATATATCAACTGTAGCACGTCACAATGACATCTTACATAAAGGTATAGTCAAAAACTGTTTTAGAAATTAGAATCTTTGGGAAGTGCTCAAGGAAACCTTCGTACATGGGAGGCCATGCTTTTAGGTTATGGTAGATATCATATGGCCACAGAATTATCCTTGGTTGACCCAATAAACCCCAAAGAAAAACGAGAAGATTACTATCATATTCTTCCCAATGGTGAGTCTTCTCTTGACATATCATTATCTCCATTGTCTCTAATTAGGTATTATACTCCAAACAAACACCAAGATTATATAGGTAGTGCTTGTAAATATACTCAGCAAGTGGATGAGCACAACCATGTCTTATGATAACATGAGTTTGTATGTCATTAGACATCTTGTATGATAGTGACAAAACACCCTTCCAAAGTTGGGTTCGCCTCACCTATTTAATTCACCAAAATAACTATTAAATGATGTATAAAATACAACACATTAAAGTCCTCAATAAAATTATTTCCATACTCTTTAGGGAGAACCTCAACAACTATAGACCACCGTTATATTCCCTTGTTATCCCCTTTCAACCCAAACTACACTTTTATTACCTGAAAGGAATTGTGAAACAAAAGGGTGAGCACAATTAGCTCAGTAAAGAATATTATGACTAAAGATAAATAAATTATCAATAGTCTTCATCAATAATAAATCAGAGATTTAGAACATATGGTAGATGATAAAACTTTTCAACCATAGTTGCAGTGGAACGAGCAATCCATTAGAAGAGTCAAATAGACCATAAAATCTATTATCTTCTCCATGTTAAAAGTCCACCAACAATGTTTTATCCCTGTAACATCAATCAACAATTCCTGTCCACAATCACATGTATAACTCATAATCATAATTGTAGTTCTAAATTCCTCTTCTCATCCAAGACGAAGATAATTTCATCACCTGTCTTTACCTGAAACATCAAAGATCATGGTTATACCAAATCACAGTTTCTGTTCATAATCATACTAATAAATTCATCCTTGCACCACGGGCCAAAGATATTCATCAACAGGTTTATCTTTACACTACAAAGCTAAAGATATTCAACAATGGTCATCTTTGCATTACGAGCCAAAGATATTCATCAATAATTCATCTTTGCACTACAAAGCTAAAGATATTCAACAACAGTCATCTTTGCATTACTGAGCAAAAGATATTCATCAATAATTCATCTTTGCACTACAAAATTTAAGATATTCATCAACAAGTCATCTTTGCACTTTCTACAAGCCAAAGATATTCATATATCAAAGAAATACATAATCATTTCGGAAGTTATATAACAATAATTATAACCATGTTGATCAATTCACCTTTGCACTTAAGCTAAAAATATTCAATTGTAAATTCAATGGTCATGATCATACCAGTCAACAATTCAACTTTTGCACTACTGGCCAAAGAGAACCTATGGTCACGATCATACCAATAATCTACCCATCTTTACACTCAAGTCAAAGAGAAATATTATCATTAGGGTTATAAGAATGTTATATAAAAACAATATAATCAAAACATGGTTTTAATTTCAAGAGTAAGATTCATAAATCAACGATAATTTGGTCAGAGAAGAAACCAATTTATCGTGAATAGTACCCCGTATTTGTACATAGTACCGAGTATCGTGCGTAAGTAACCTCGACATTTAAAAGATAAAGTTTCATAATAAAATCCATATCAATATTTATAACACCTTAATCCAACTGTTATAAAATCACTTAATAATATCAAAATCTTAATATTCTTAATATTACAACAATATTTAATAATTTTTAAAACTTATAAACAATTTAATTAAATTGTTTACACTTTACTAATTAATGCATTTAATCATCATAAAATGCCAAACTCATAAGATTTCATCACCAATAACCAAAACCCTCATCAAAAATCTGCATATACCTCATATATGATTCTCAAGCCATAAAATCATATTTTTCAATTTTCTTACTTCACATAACATATTTAATTCATTTACTCATAACTAGAATATTTTCATGAAAAATACCAAATCAGTTCCAAAAATATTTCTTTTACGGGATTTAGCATAACATAGTCCCATATTGAACATATATTTTTCTCAAAATTTTAAAAATTCATTTACTATTTTTTTCATATGGCCAAAACCACCGAATATTTAAACATTTATCATAAATTATACTTTTATCCAAAAATTCTGAAATTTACACGGTATACTGATATTATATAGATGTACTCCCAATAAAAATTTCATCAATTTTGGAGTTAATCCAAGGAGTTATAAATAGTTACTTTTAAAATAGTCTTTTCTCATAAAATCCATAACTCCTAATATATACATCCAAAAATCGCCATTTTGGACACAATCTAGAAAACTCATCAAAATATCATTTCAAATTTTTCCAGAATTTTGAAGGTTCAAAAAATTTTGAAACTAAAAATATAATAACCCTTAAAATCCTTTACTATCCCTTACCTCAAAAAAAAAAGACTTGATTTGGAATACTTATTTGAACGAACTTGCATCAGTATAGCAATACTCAAAGTATACTCACAAGAATATGCTCAATATATCGAGAGAGAAATAGAGAAAACTTGAGTTTACGGTGTGATTTTCAATTCTAACCTAAGCACCCTATTTATAGAAAAATGCTTAGAACACCAAAGCAGAAAATTGAATATAATAATATTATTTATAAACAAAATTCCTTAGTCCACCTTTGAAATTTGATTTCAGCCATTAACATGTGCAAGTGAGGGCCACCAAAGTACAAAAAACGTTTTTCTAACAAAAATCATTTAAACTCCAAAAATCAATTTAGGACCAGATATACCGAAACTTTAATAATTCACAATAAATAGCTCTTTTATCGGAAAATTGAATCTCATGAATTTTTATAGGAAATTCAATTCTCTACAACTTTGCGGAAGAAAGTTTTTCCAAATTCCAAATGAAATTAACCGAAATCTACAAGCAGGCGATTTTACAAGTTTATAATCAAATTTCGATTCGATAATTGTGTCCACCAACACACAAAACATGTGTTAAACATTTAATGCCACAAAATACTCTTCTTCCTCATATAATCATATATCCCACATTCATTATAAAAATATCACTTGAGTTAATATATTATTAAAATAATATATTTAAATGAATTATTTTATCAGAAAAAGATAAAATATTAATTTTTAACAATTGTTACTTTAAAAAAAATTCTTCATCTATATCTACATAAAATAAATATTTTCCTCATCATAAAAATCAATAATTAATTATTCACAAATAATATTACATAATCACAATATTGACAACCAGGCAGTTCCTAGGAAAGAGAGGGCTTTCCAATAAGAATTTCTCTTCTTGGTAGCCTTGATTAGGTGACCAAACCTCTCCTTAGGCGTAAATTTCTAGACATTGCCAATAATGTTATCTAATAATATTATTCAGATAATATGAATTATTTCTTCGATAATAAAAAATACTGTGTAATGACAATTATTGAAACAACAACAATATAAAATATCAACGCAACAATTATTGAATCAATAAAATAAAATACTGAACAGTAATTACTGTAACAATTATTGAGTAATGCCTTCTTACGAAAAAAAATTATCATGCTTCATGAATAGTACTCGTGAATAGTAACTCGTTAATAGTAACTCATGAATAGTAACTCGTGAATAGTAACTCATGAATAGTAACTCGTGAATAGTAACTCGTGAATAGTAACTCATGAATAGTAACTCATGAATAATAATTAAAAAAAATTGAATACTTTTATTTCATAAAATTCGGGGTCTTACACCCTAAGGGTCTTAAGGAATAAGTCAAAGTATAACTCATCATACACAAGATACTATGATGATCTCAAGTCCAAGGATCACTTGTACTACTATCACTCTGAGGAATTCCTATTGGACAGTGCAAGTAAAACTCCATTAGGTATTCCTTAGCGAGCCACGTTCGATGAACTTATTCTCTAATAAGCACCTACATACTTGCTTTAGTGTCTCCACATAAATGATCATGAGATCAATCATCCTCATCCAACGAAAGCAAGAACGTATGTACCAATCTATCAGGATTCACTAATCCCCAATTTAGTAATCAATGATTGGGAACTATTTTAGTTTTAAGCTTTCTAAGAATTTAGATCTCATTAGAATGATCATCATCATTATTCTAAAAGCATTGCTTAAAACTATGGGTTTATCACATATTATAAAACAGCATCATGTAGATAATTAAAAGCCTTTAATAAATTAATACTTTTTATTAATAAATGAATAAGATTGTTTCAAAGTATATGCTTTATCATCAAACATGATTGGCTTGTGTGCATACTACTTTCAATTTCAAAAAGAGAAGGTACAATAATGACAACGTGAAGACGTCAGCACCATCATCAATTGTTTCTAGGGGAGGAGAACGACCATCGGTCGTATGTTATAAATGCGGGAAAGAGGGACACATCAGTCCAAACTGCCCACAAGAATCCAAGGTGTGTTATAACTGTGGAAAGGAAGGTCATATAGCTAGAGATTATCTTGTAGCGAAACCAAGTCCAACGGGAATGGTGATTCAAAGGTTGTTTCGGACAAGACAAAGTCGGTGGTTCCTGAAAGAGCGTTTGTCGTGACTGCCCAAAATGCAAGGAACCCGAACGAGGTGATCACGGGTAAGCTAATCATAAACTATTGCAAAGTTTATACCTTACTAGATACTAGTTCTACCCATTCTTTTATCTCTCCTGCTTGTGCTCAATGTTTGAATTGAACTCCAGAGAAATTAGACATTAACTTATCTGTTGAGATTCTGTTAGGAGAAACTTTCATTACATCCACTGTTTATAAATTTTGCTTACTTCAAGTTGGGACCATCACTTTACCTTTCGATCTTATTTCTTTGAAAATACTTGCATTTGATGTGATTTTAGGGATTGATTAGTTAACCACTCATCATGCTAAAATTTATTTTTTTGTAAGGTTGTTAGTTTTCATATTCCTAACCAACCTGTTATACGAATTCAAGCACCCAAACCACTAAAGTCAATCACTATCATATCAAGCCATAAAGTCATTCGTTTATTGAAAAATGGATGTCAAGCTTTCTTAGCCCATGTCATGGACTTGATTAAAAATACGTCCAATTTGAATAATATTTATGTTGTTAATGAATTTCCTGACGTATTTCCTGAAGAACTTCCCAGTCTACCCCCAGAACGTGAACTTGAATTCTTTATTGACCTTAAACTTGGTACAAAACCTATTTCTAAAACCCCATATCGAATGGCTCCTATTGAACTTCAGGAGTTAAAGGTCCAACTACAGGAGTTGTTAGACATCAGTTTAATTCATCCTAGTACATCTCCTTAGGGTGCTCCTGTTTTATTCATAAAGAAGAAAGACGGGAGTATGAGAGTTTGTATTGACTATTGGGAATTGAACCATGTCACCATCAAGAATAGGTATCCGCTACCTCGCATTGATGACTTGTTCGACCAGTTACAAGGAGTATAATTCTTTTCAAAAATTGATCTTCGTTCCGGATATCATCAGTTAAAGATTAAAAACTGAGGATATTTCGAAGACTGCCTTCAGAACTCGGTACAGGCATTATAAATTCTTAGTCATGTCTTTTGGATTGACTAATGCTCCTGCTTCTTTCATGGATATGATGAACCATGTGTTCAAGGAATATTTGTATCAATTCGTTGTTGTCTTTATTGATGATATCCTTATATATTCCAAAAGCCATGAAGATCATGACCAGCATTTGAAGCTGGTACTTCAAAGGCTTCGTGATAACAAGATATATGCCAAGCTGAAGAAATACGAGTCCTGGCTTCAGGAAGTAGCATTCCTTGGGCACGTGGTGTCAAAACATGGAGAATCTGTTGAACCGATGAAGATTGAAGCAATACAAAGTTGGGAGCAACCAAAGTCGGTGACCGAAGTACGTAGTTTTCTGGGCTTAGCTGGTTATTATCGGAGATTCGTGGAAGGATTTTCTCGAATCGCTACTCTGTTAACTCAGCTGACTTGGAAAGATACAAAATTTGTATGGAGCAAGGAATGCGAGAAGAGTTTCCAAGAACTCAAGAGCAGACTCATTTCGGCACATGTTCTGACAATATCATCTGGTTCGAAAGGATTTGTTATCTACAACGAGGCTTCGGGCAAAGGGTTAGGATGTGTTCTCTTGCAACATGGGAAAGTCATAGCATATGCCTCGCGACAACTCAAAGAATATAAGAGGAATTATCCTACTCATGATCTGGAGTTGGCAGTAGTCGTTTTCGCGTTGAAGATCTGGAGACACTATCTGTAAGGGGAAGAAGTGGAGATTTAAAAGGATCATAAGAGCTTTAAATATTTTTTCACCCAAAAGGAACTCAACATGCGGCAACGACGTTGGCTCGAGCTTTTGAAAGATTACGACCATACCATCCAATACCATCCTAAAAAGTAAACGTGGTAGCTGACGCATTGAGTAGAAGATCGTATGTGGGTACGAGTGCGACGTTGTTAACACAAAGGCCCATTTTGTATGACTTACAAAGGATGGAGATAGAGTTAAAGGCTCCAAGTACCCACGTGATGATATCAAATATACGAGTAGAACCAACTTTAATCGATAAAGTTAAAGTTGCTCAAGCCACAAACCCAAAGATGATGCGTGTGAAGAAGAAAATACAAGAAGGTGTTATTCCAGAAGCAATATTCGATGAAGAAGGAATTCTTCGAGTCAACTCCAGACTTTTCGTTCCTAACGATTCTAACTTGAAGCATAGAATCATGATGGAGGCACACAACACACCGTTTGCAATCCATCCTGGGAGCACCAAAATGTATCATGATCTTCGACATAAATTTTGGTGGAGCAATATGAAGAGAGAGATCGCAGAGTTTATCTCTAGGTGTTTAACTTGTCAACGTGTAAAGGCTGAGCATCAAGTGCCAAAGGGTCCATTACAACCACTTGAGATTCCAAAATGGAAGTGGGAACACATTACCAAGGATTTCGTTATGGGTCTTCCCAAGGTTTCTCAAGGCATAGATGCGATTTGGGTTATTATTGATAGATTAACCAAGTCTGCTCATTTCTTGCCGATACGGGAGACTTATTCCCTTGAACATCCTGATCGTATGTACATGGATGAGATTTTGAGATTACATGGCATGCCAGTATCCATAGTTTTGGATCGTGATCTAAGATTCATAATTTTGGGTTAGTTTGTAGAAAGTTGTGGGCATGGATTTACGATTCAGTTCGACATATAATCCTCAAACAGACGGGTAATCAGAAAAGACTATTCAAACTCTTGAAGATCTATTAAGACTTTGTGTCCTTTGGGGATAAGTACCTACCATTGGTGGAATTCTCCTACAACAAAAGTTATCAAGCAAGTATAGGAGTGATTCCAATCGAAGCATTGTATGGATGAAAGTGTCGCTCTCCAGTATGATGGGATGAGGTGGGAGAAGCAACGTTGTTGGAACTAGAGTTGGTACGTATGACTACAGAGAAGATCCAAATGATCTGACAACATATACAAACGGCACAGGATCGACAAAAGAGTTATGCGGATATTCATTGAAACGACGTGGAATTTAATATTGGGGATCATGTATTGTTACGTGTTGCTCCATGGAAGGGAGTTACAAGATTCGAGAAGAGAGGAAAGCTCAATCAATGATTTGTTGGTTCATTTGAAATTTTTGACCGAATAGGAAATGTGGCCTATAGACTCACATTACCTCCAAGCATGTCTCGTGTTCATAATTATTTTCACATATATATGCTTCATAAATATTTAAAAGACCCAAACCACATTATTGAGTTAGAACCAGACGAGATAACCAAAGATTTAATGTACGAGGAGGTACTTGTCAAGATCTTTGATAGGAAGGAGCATGTCCTACGCAAAAAGGTTATACCACAAGTCAAAGTTTTGTGGAGGAACCGTGCTTATTGAGGAAATGACCTAGGAGTTGGAATCAGGAATGAAAATGAGGTATCCTCACCTTTTTGAAATAAGTCCTCATTACAATTCTTAATACACTATTTTACAAAATAGTGAGGACTGCTAAACAACTATTTTGATCCATCATTCTATACCCCGACTAGTTCCCGCTATATTCTCTCCTCCTGAGAAAAAAAATGGAACAAAAAGGAAAAGGGTGAGCTCAACTAGCCCAATAAAGAATATTATGACTAAGATAATGAACAACAAATTATCGTTAGCCTTCAACAAATCAGATAAGATATAATGGACAACCAGTTTTAGATCAATATTTATAGTGGAAATAACAGTTTATTTGAAGAGTTAAGTAGAGAATGAAATCTACTATCATTTATGTATTTAAAAGTCCATCATAAATATTTTATCCCTATAACATCAATCAATATACATTTTGAATCAAATATTCATCTTTACACTACGGGCTAAAGATAATCATTTGTATCACAAGTTGGTCATGTTCATCTCAACACATGTTCATCTTTGCACTACGGGCCAAAGATATTCATCAGGTAATCATTCATCTTTGCACTACAGGCCAAAGATATTAATCAAGTAATCATTCATCTTTGCACTACAGGCCAAAGATATTCATCAAGTATCACCATTTAAGACTGAGGATGATGAAAAATATTTTAAAGAACGAATCAACTGAGATAAAGGACACGATTAGGGATTCATAATTTAGTTTATCCAAGTTCAAGAATACTCCATAATAATCAATTGTGGAGAAAAATTCAAGAATAAAGTTCAAAACATAGATCCAATCAAAGATAGGAACCATAACAGAAAACTTGGATACAGAAATGAAAACTCAAAGAATTTCTGATCATTTCAGGAATTATAGAAGCAATACTTATCGTAGTAAGTTTAGAGTTAGGAATCTGAAATGAATAATATACAAAATTGTAAATGAATTTTCAACTGTCATGCGGTAGTCCGCGTAGACAGATCATTTCCATAATTTAATAACAATTGAATACGAAGGGTTATTCACCATGCATGCGGTAGTCCGCGTAGACAAATTATTCCCACAGAATAATAAAGAATGGAATAACAAAATGATTTCACCATGCATGTGGTAGTCCGCGTAGATAGGTTATTCCAACAGAATAATAAAGAATGGAATAACGAAAAGATTTCACCATGCATGCAGTAGTCCGCGTAGACAGGTTATTCCAACGGAATAATAAAGAATGTGTTGGGAGAATGCATATTATGATTTGATGTTTTAATGTATATGTTAATGATTATTTGTAAAGTCCTTCCAAGTAAGATATGTACAAGGACTTAGTGGTAGATCAAATTTGTTAGGTTGATCTAAGATCTTATCATGTATCATTCTGTAATAAAATGTATAGATAGAAAGATCAAAGCTGTTAGGTTGATCTTGAGATGTAATAGATAGGCTTCGAGGAAATCGTAGTGTATCATCTGATCAACATTACAGAAGTCAAGGCAGAAATGTAGAGCTTCAAAGATCGTAGTGTGCCTGCCTTGAAGGGACTCTTCAGAAATCGTAGAGTGGTCCCAACGTTTGCCGAGCCATCTCAACGATCGTAGTGTGCTAAAGGAAACATGGAGTTTACAAATCAACGATCGTAGCGTGCTCTTAGAAACGTAGAGTAACAACACGAGCAAGTGAAGATTGTAGTGTGCAAGGGTTTAAGAGAAATCGTAGTTCTCTCTACTGATATCATCAGATCGAATTGTTCGGTTTGTAATATTCTAGAACGCAATCAAATTGCATAAATTAAGCGGAAGCGTGTAAAAATCAGAGTTTAAAATTATTTACAAACCATAAACCCGGATCACCCTTTATGCACAATTATTAATTAAACGAAAAGATAAAGAATAAAATCATACCCTTGAAGATCGAGCTTCCTCAGGTACAAGTTCACCTCCAATCCTTTTCGCGTTCAACTTGAATCCACCGGGTTTGGTTCCTTCCTTTGATCAACGTTAGCCACCCATGTGTTTGGCCTCTAGAGGTGATCCACCAAGGAAGAATAAGAATTCAAGAAGATGGGTATTGGCTCAAACCCTAGTTTTTCCTATCTCTATAGAAAAAGGGCGTACTCTCCAACAAATTGGAATTATGTCGTTGTAAAAGTCAACAACACCCCAACACCCATAATAAGACTCCTCTTATTTATAGATGTGGGTAACCCATCTTAACAATTAAGTAATTGGGTTTTATTTAATTAATTAAATTCTTTTAATTAATTAAGCTCCCTAATCTTATTAGGGATAATTAATTAAACTCTTTTAATTAATTTAACTTCCTAATCCAATTAGGAATAAATGAGAGTACTTATATTAAATTAATTCCTAAACTCTTTAGAAATTAAAATAATAATAATTATAATAATATTAATAAGACTCCTCTTATTAATTTATATTTAATATTTCTAAAATATTAAATAATAAATATTAAGCTATTTAATTTATTCTATCACCATAGATTAAATTAAATATACTTACTTTATATTATTACGATTATGCCATTAACTTCTTAAATAATTATTCTTCTTTTTTATGGTGTGACCCTTTAGGTTCTCCATATTAAACTAGGTTGTGAATAAATCAATTAGAAACAATTCTAATCTTATTTAAATAAATAAATTAAACAATTAATTTATTTAAATAAATAATATTTATTCTCTGATAGGGATAAGCCTCCTAAGCGATCAACGACTTTCCGGATAATATAGATTTCAACATTAATCATTAAAGAACCTTTGAGTAAATAATTTACCGCACAATTCAATCCTTCCACCATCTGATGTCCCCAATTAAATATAAGACATGGAATTATTGTCAAGTCTTATTTTATTTAATTATATGTATTTCGACTCTTAAATGCACAACTCAAATAATGCAAATTAGAAACTCCTTTCTAATTTCATTACGCTTATGGCCAAGGACTACTCTTGGGTTGTCATTTATCGAATCACATAGGACATTTCTCTTCTTTTATTAGAAGTGGTAGATTCTTTATTGATCATACATTATCTCCATATACAACTTATTATACCCAAGCATACCCTTTGATATACCCTAAGGGTCTTAAGGAATAAGTCAAAGTATAACTCATCATACACAAGATACTATGATGATCTCAAGTCCAAGGATCACTTGTACTACTATCACTACTGAATTCCTATTGACGAGACAAATAAAACTCCATTAGGTATTCCTTAGCGAAGCCAATGCGATTGAATTTATTCTCTAATAAGCACCTACATACTCGCTTTAGTGTCTCCACACAAATGATCATGAGATCAATCATCCTCATCCAATGAGCAAGCAAGCGTATGTACCCAATCTATCCAGGATTCACTAATCCCCAATTTAGTAATCCAATGATTGGGAACTATTTTAGTTTTAAGCTTTCTAAGAATTTAGATCTCATTAAAATGATCATCATCATTATTCTAAAAGCATTGCTTAAAACTATGGGTTTATCACATATTATAAAACAGCATCATGTAGATAATTAAAAGCCTTTAATAAATTAATACTTTTTATTAATAAATGAATAAGATTGTTACAAAGTATATGCTTTATCATCAAACATGATTGGCTTGTGTGCATATTACTTTCACGAACACCAAGGCGACAAGTCACTACGATCTGAATCGTAGAGCATCTGTCTTATGTCAGAAAACGTCGAGCCCCATGTTATGTGTAAAGATAGATTCCAATATGTGAGGAATGGATTCTAGACGTTGCAGTACTCATCAGTCCCAAATTAATATGAAATATCCTTAGTATGCAACAAAGAAGCGTATTGAAGAAGCTAAGGAAGTACCATAGGTAAGGGGGAAAAACACCTTTTCAAGTGTTAGGTGAGAAAGCAGTCTGTTGTGTCAGTGGGCCAGAATGAAGTTTCAGAAGATGTGTAGAAATGTCTCCATCAAAGATCAGAAAAGTCAAATGCATTTAATGTGTCAACGGATGGATCCAACGGATAGTTTTCAAGATCACATATATGCAGATCAGACAGATGAGAGATAACTAAACAAGCATTGAATAAACAACGTGAACATCTCTCTCAAGCTCAACTCTATGATCTGAGATATTGCAAAGCTTGCTCAGCTACTCAATTCTTTAGAACAAGTGCTTACACAACAACTGAGTAGCAACCATCAAGAACTCAACATTATCAACCCACTGAAGAAGAGTACCAAGTCTGCTGGACTTGAAGAGTTTATAGTGAACTATAAGAAAGCCAAGTCTGCTGGACTTGAAGAGTTCAAGAGTGAACTAAGAAGTTCCTAGACTGCTGGTATAGAAGGAATCTGTGTGATTCAGAAGTTGTAAAAGACATCCTTAGTGGATTACCTACTTGTCGAAGTAGAAGAGTGGACTAGGAGCTTTAAGTGTTTTGAACCACTTAAAATGACTGTGTCTTTTACATTCATACTATAACTGTTATATCTGTTATAACTGTCATAACTGCCTCACTCTCATAACTCCATTGCTTGGTAAAGAAGATTAAAACAAACATTTATTCTGCTAAGTTTTAATCATTTTCAAAGAACAAGTTTAAAAAGAAAAGAATTTTAAATATCTATTCAACCCCCCCCTTCTAGATAACTATTGTGCCAACTAGGAACTAACAATTGGTATCAAAGCAGGTCCTATTTTATAGCTTACAAGTTTTAGTAGATCCAATGGCACTCGTCAAGCGAATCCAGACCGGGAGGCGTGAAGCCACCAATGTGCAACAAGGATAAATTTGCTAACTGGAAAGTCAGGATGCAAGCGTACATGGATTCAATAGATGAAGATCTATTTGAGACTGTTCAAAATAGGCCCTATATTCCAACAAAGCTAGCACCAACCACTGACGATCCAAACCGAATGCAAATCAAGGTTAAAGAAGAATGGACAGACAACGAGAAGAGAGCTGTCCAACTTAACAAAAAGGCCAAGAACATCCTGTTCCAATCCTTAGAAGACGATCTGTTTGAAAATGTTGTCAACAGCAAAACAGCTAAGAAAGTTTGGGAAGTACTGCTGATCACCCACGAAGGAACTGAAGAAGTTAGAGAGAACAAACAATCTCTTCTGACACAGCAGTATGAAATGTTTGCTCATGTCCAAGGAGAAAATGTAACAGCCACCTATGAAAGATTTAACATTCTGCTCAACTCTCTACAAGCATATGGAAAGGTCTATCCTAACAAAGATCTGACCATAAAGTTCATGAGAGCCCTACCAAGCAGGTGGGATGCCAAGACCACTGCAATAAGAGAGTCAAAGAATCTTAATGAGATGACAGTTCAACAGCTATATGGCAATCTCCTGACATACAAACTAGAGCTAACCCAACGTGCTGAAACCTTATCAGAAAGAAGAAAGAAGGATAAGGGTGTTGCTCTCGAGGCAAATGAAGGTGCATCAAAGGTCAACACTGAGATTGACTCTGATTATGATGAAGACCTTGTTATGCTGGTAAAAAGACTAAGAAGATTCATGCGTCAAGGCAAAACCAGCAAGCCAAAGAAGGTCATCAACTACAGCAGCCAGGAGCAAATAAATGATCTATGATACAACTGCAAGAAGCCTAGCCACTTCATTACCAACTGCAACAAGCCTCTAAGAGAAGAACTAAAGAAGAAACAGCATGCAAAGAAGGAATTTAAAGAAAACAAAAGGCCTTAGAAGAGAGACAAAGGCCTGGTAGCTGGAGGATCATGGAGTGATTCAGATAATGACTCAAATGCTGACTCCGGAGATGAAGAAGAACCATAAATGGCCAATCTATGCCTAATGGCCAAACATGTTAAGGACAAACAAAACCTTAACATACATGATGTAAGTGTCGATGAGGTATTTGATTTCAACACACCTGATGTAGATATAAATGACTTAAGAACTGCACTGCATGGCATAACCATTGATCTACATCAATATTTGAAGTGGTTCAGAGTTTTGTCTAAGGATCATTCACTTCTTCAAGAGGAGAAGAAGAAAGTACAGAAGAGATTGAAACATTCCTTCTAAGTACTAATCTTCTCACCAAGCTTGAGGTTGAGAATGAGACCTTAAGACAGACAAACACACTCAATGCACAAAGAGAGTCTAATCTAATCTCTAAAATTAAGGATCTAGAAAAGACTATCTCTACATGGAACAAATCCTCATCATCCATGGACTGCCTGCTCTCTAGTCAGAGAAGAACATTCGACAAGACAGGCCTAGGCTTTGGGGAATCCATCTCAGAGCCTTGTGTGGAAAAGAAAAGGGAAACTAGCACTAGTAATGCCTCAAGTTTCAGTAGAAGCACTACCTTTGTGAAATCCTCACAGAAAGAAGAACAAGTTCAACTTTGTCCTACTGTCTCCATTCTTACTCTTAGGAGTAAGGATCTCATGATGGTCTGGGGTTCATAAAAGAGAAGAGTAACCTAACCTCTACTCACGAACCTCGAAGAATCGTAGAGTCAAGCAAGATCAACTCTACGAATCAACCGGGAAGGTACAGTAGAGGTAAGGCACACTCATCACTATTTATGAAATCCAAGGACACGTGGAAAATGAGAATCAGTTTAACATAAGGATAATTAAAGAACCACACAACTCCAAATGGAGGATGAATAATCATGCACACACTGGCATGCATCATACTAGGTGTTTTATATTCAATAAATATGGTCACAAGGCTGCCAAGTGTTATTATAATTCCATGCATGTGAGACCCAAGATTAAACAGATTTGGGTCCCCAAAGGAACTAACAAAGGACTCATGCAAAGAGCTCCAATATCTTGACAGGAAAAGAGCTCCACGGTCACTACATAGTATCTGGACAGTGGATGCTCAAGGCATATGACCGGGAACAAAGCCCTCTTATCTAACTACATAGAAAAGGAGGGTCCCTCAGACATCTTTGGAGACAATGGCTCGGGCAAGATAAGAGGATATGGTTCTGTTGGCAATGGTGCAGTATCTTTCAGCAAGGTAGCATGTGTAGAAGGTCTACAACACAACCTTCTAAGCATCAGTCAACTCTATAACAGGGGTCATCAAGTGACATTTCTAAACAACCAATGTCAAGTCAGAGATTTGAAGACATCTGTTGTAAAGCTAACCGGGACAAGAGAAGGAAATGTCTACACAGTGGATCTTGGTCAACTAAGCTCAGATGAGACAATATGTTTTCTGGAAAAAGCATATGAAGAAATGAGCTGGCTTTTCCATAGACGATTGTCTCACTTAAACTTCAAGAGCATGTCCAAACTGGCATCAAAAGATCTCGTAGATGGCGTACCAAAGTTCAACTTCGTAAAAGAAAGACCATGCAATGCCTGTCAGCTTGGAAAGCAAACCAGAAGCTCATTCAAAAGCAAAACTGCCAACTCTATCGACAAGCCCCTGCAGTTGCTTCACATGGATCTATTTGGGCTAATTCCAACAACTAGTCTTGGAAGAAAAAGATACTCTCTAGTTATAGTCGACGACTACACCAGATTCACATTGGTATTCTTCCTAACTTTAAAGGATGAAACGAGCTCTCAATTAATCAAGATGTTCAGACTGGTGATGAATGAGAAAGGAGAGAAAATCAAGGCCATAAGGAGTGATCACGGCAGAGAATTCGACTTCTCAGAAATGGACCGATTCGCATGCACAATGGGATCAGTCATAACTTCTCAGCTCTACGAACTCCTCAACAAAATGGAGTAGTGAAAAAAAAAACGAGAACTTTGATAGAGGCGGGAGAACTCTACTTGCGGTGACACATCTCGCTGAATATTTCAGGCGTAGGCATCAACACTACATACTACACGCAGAATAGATCATTAATTCACTCTACGATCAAGAAGACGCCCTACGAACTATGGAAAGGAAGGAAGCCAAGTGTCAGCTACTTCCATGTCTTTGGCTGTGCATGCTACATTCTCAACAATGGAAAGCGATGTCGACAAAGTTCCATTCAAATCGCACGAAGGATCTTTCTTGGGTATGCCACAGACAACAAAGCTTACAGAGTGTTCAATACAAAGACACTGAATGTTGAAGTCTCGATACATATCATATTTGATGAAACTGACTTAGACAAAACAGTGCCTCAAGACACTATGACCGATAGTGCAGACACTACGAATGAAGTCATCGAGCTCAACACTACGAGCGTAGTACCAGACAGTGAAATCGTAGAGCATGAGAATGTAATCGTAGAGAGGTCAATGCCAGACAGCGAGCCTCCACTCCAAGAAGAAGAGATAGACCTTGAAGACTTAAGACAGGAAGGCATCAGGACAGATGTCCCAACCGGTAATAGATGGGCAAGAGATCACACTCAGGATCTAATCATTGGAGATTCGAGTGCTAGAGTCAAAACAAGAGTTGCTACACAGAATGAATGCTTTTATCTAAGCTTCATGTCACAAATAGAGCCAAAGAAGATAGAAGATGCTATGGAAGACTTAAGTTGGATAGAAGCCATGCAGGAAGAACTTAACTAATTTGAACGAATAAAAGTATGGAGATTGGTACCAAGACCAAAGAGTCAACCAGTGATAGGAACTAAGTGAGTCTTCATAAACAAAATGGATGAAGATGGGGTCATAACCAGAAACAAGGCAAGATTAGTGGCAAAGGGCTATTCTCAAGAAGAAGGTATCGACTACGATGAGACATTTGTACCTGTTGCCAGACTAGAAGCCATCAGAATCTTTCTTGCCTTTGCTGCCCACATGAAGTTTAAAGTCTTTCAGATGGATGTCAAGAGTGCATTTCTAAATGGAGAACTCCAAGAAGAAGTCTATGTAGAGCAACCTCCAGGTTTCATCAATCCATCTCTTTCCAATTATGTCTATAGATTAGATAAAGACTTATATGGTCTTAAACAAGCACCTAGAGCATGGTATGAAACACTGACTAACTTATTAATTGAAAATGGGTTCACTAGAGGTAGAGTAGATATCACACTGTTTCTTAGAAAGCATAAAGATAAAGTCTTACTAGTTCAAATATATGTTGATGATATTATCTTTGGTTCTACTAACGAAAAGTTATCAAGAGATTCTACAAGCTAATGCGAAGCAAGTTTGAAATGAGCATGATGGGTGAGCTGAATTTCTTCCTTGGACTGCAAGTGAAGCAGACTGATGACGGAATTTTCATAAACCAGGCAAAGTACATCAAAGACTTACTGAAAAAGTATGGCATGGAATCAGTCTCTCCGATGAAAACACCAATTGCTCCTACAACCAAGCTTGACAAGGATGAGAAAGGTAAAAGTATTGATATCACTCAATACAGCGGTATGATAGGTTCTCTTTTATACGTAACTGCCAGTAGACCAGACATAATGTTTGCAACATGCATATGCGCTAGATTTCAGGCTAACCCTAAAGAGTCACATTTATCTACTGTAAAAAGGATCTTCGGGTATCTCAAGGGTACACCTTACTTGGGGCTTTGGTACCCCAAGGAATCCTCATTTAAACTAACAAGATACATAGATGCTGATTTTGCAGGATGCAAAATAGATAAAAAGAGTACCAGTGGCACTTGTCAACTGCTAGGAAACAGACTTGTGTCCTGGTTTAGCAAAAAGCAAAACTCAGTGTCCACATCAACTGCAGAAGTTGAATACATTGTTGCTGGCAGCTGCTGTGCTAAGATTCTATGGATGAAAAATCAGCTAGCTGACTATGGGTTTGATTTCAAATCTATTCCCATTCACTATGATAACACAAGTGCCACAGTAATAACTCATAATCCTATTATGCATTCTAGGACTAAGCATATAGAAATAAGGTATCACTTCATTAGGGATCATGTGCAAAATGGAACTATATCTTTACAATACATCCCTACTAAAAATCAACTTGCTGATGTTTTTACAAAACCACTAGATGAATCCAGATTTAATAAGATAATAAGTGAGCTAGGCATGCTAAATCTATAACCATGAGATATATGCTCTAGATTGTGCTAACCATGACAGATACAAAGGCTAAACTCAAAAAAAATCGTAGACATGATCAAGGAAAGTTCACGATCGTAGAGACAACTACCTCAACGATCGTAGCAAAGACTCAACCATCGTAGTGCAGACTCAATGATGACACAAGCCCCATCAACAAAAAAAACAAAATTGCACCCTGTGATGACAAACTTCATGAACAATGCAATCTCTCTAAGAGGTGCCTCAGGAACAAACCTAACCCTTGAATCTCTCCAAGAGGTTGGCCCTTCCTGAGCTGCCTTAAAAGAATGCTTTATCAAAAACTCATCACAAGGATTCGGACATACTCGGCGATCGCAGGACAGACTCAATGAATGATTGATCAGACTCGACGATCGTAGGGACGTACTAAGCGAATCTTTGGATGGACTCGATGATTGTAGGGCGAGACTCGGCGAATGATTGATCGGACTTCGACGATCGTAGGGACGGACTCAGCGAATCTTGGGGATGACTCGGCGATCGCAGACGACTCAACAAATATAAGACTACATCAACGATCGTAGTCTTCCTAAGGACACCTCAGTTCTGAAGAAGCCAAGGACAAATCAGTACATTCCAGAACAGTTAAAATCGTAGAGCCAAGCAAAAGTCAACACCTATCCCACTAAGCGAAAAAGAAGAGAGGGAAGTTACAAGTACAAGTTGAAATCGTATTTTTGAAATCTGAAGTTCAAAAGATTATCTCTCTCTCTCATTCTCTCGCTCTCTCAAAGAAAAAGCCCTAACTCAGAGGAAAGCTCAGTTAAATCTCACTTCCAGTTAGAAAATCAATGGCGTCATCCAATGTTATCTCAGGCTACAGACTCTGCTTTGATGAGTTCAAAACTGCTCCACCAAAATTTCACAAGACCCTGGCGCTACTGAAGAAGGCGGGTCTCGAAGAGGCTCTGGGTGAAGACACGTTGGTATATCCCAAGTTAGTGCAGGAATTCTACAAGAATGGTATGTTTGAGAACAACACCATCACTACAAAAGTAAGGGGAGTAGAAATCAGACTGAAGGCAGAGGACTTCAATCTTGCCCTAGGTCTCAAGAATGAAGGGCATCCACACTTAGATTCCGTAGACTCCCAAGAGGGACTAAGAAAAATGCATCACAAGAAAAACCCCTCTGTGAAAGGGTACAAGAAGAAGGAGTTCCATGAGGTACAAATTTTAAATGATATTATTGGGAAATGTATATCTTTGCGAAGAGCTCGGTCGTGATTTCGGTGAATGAAGCTCAACTTAAGCTCATGACTGCTATGTATTATGGTATACAACTAAACTATGGAGCTATATTGCTCGAATGGATTGGTAAGTGGATAGTAAACTCGAAGAAATCAAAAAGCCCTCAGAAGATGCTATATGGGCATTTCTTGAGTATCATTCTGCAATCTGCACTGGGTGACAAAATTGGGGATGAAGAGGGAGAAGCCATCAACCCAAATCGAAGAATGACCCAGCAGTTGTTTGAAAACTTGAAAAGGAATCCAGCTGAGTATGTTCGAATGATGACAGAATCTAATGGAAGAACTGGGGATCTGAAGAACTCAGGCTTTCCAGGAAACATGTCTGTGGTCAGGGAGATCGAAGGAGAAGAAGAAATCAATAAAGAAGAACCCTCTGTCCTTACCAGAAAAAGCAAGGGCAAGAGGAAGCTAAGGGCTAGACAGATGGAAGAGCCTCAAGGATCTACTACTGATATACCAGTAGAGTCCTCTGATATAGAGACTCTGAGGATGCTAAGGAGAAAGCAGCAGCAAGATGAAGCAGATGAGGATCAGGCTACCATATCCCAGATCCTGAAGAAGAACAAGGTTGGTCATAAGTCCAAAAGGCCATCAGTCACCTCAATCGTAGAGTCTCTACTGGTTGTGGAGACCAAACCTAGTACGGCAGCATAAAGAGGAAATTTGTTTCAAGCATAGTGGTACATTGAGCAGACAAAGCTGAGATTCAAGAGAGTCCTGAAGTTGTGGCTAAACCCAGCAAAGCAAGGAGAAAGCTGGTCAAGAAGTACATTCTTGAAAATGAAAAGGTGCTAAAGAAGGAAGCAAAGAGCATGGCTG
This sequence comes from Panax quinquefolius, assembly GCA_020205615.1. NCBI lineage: Eukaryota > Viridiplantae > Streptophyta > Magnoliopsida > Apiales > Araliaceae > Panax > Panax quinquefolius. Next base: position 94,643,411 of record CM035172.1, on the reverse strand, counting down.
CTAAGAAGGAACTATCCAGAGCAAGTCAAGAAGACAGTGCTCCAGCTGAGGGGGAGATCCCTGAAATTCTCATGATAGAATATACACCAGCTGAGGGGGAGATGGCTGAAGCTTAAGAAAATGCTCCAGTTGAGGGGGAGACTCAAGATATCCCCATGGCAGAAGAAGATGTTCCTGCCAGAAATGAAGAGGAACCAGTAAAAGATCATCAAGATCCCATTGAGATAATGGAGTCCTCCAACGAAGAAATAAGAGAGGAAGAAGATGATGATGATCTTTAGATCACTGGTGTAGGCAAGGATGGGTATAGAAGCTACCTATACAATCAGATGTTCTCATACCTGCCCATGATGCCATACCATCAAGCCCAAATCAACAACTCATAGGATCACATGTTCTGGAGTTTTAAACGGATGGTCCATATTGATTTACTATTAAAACTTAAAGCAATGGTCCATACTGATTTACTATTAAAACTTTAAACCAACGATCCATATTGATTTACTATTATAACTTTCCACCAGCGGTCCATATTGATTTACAATAATATCTTCAACCAACGGTCTAAAAAATTAACACATCCCCTCAAGGAATAATAAGCCAAACTTATAACAAACACCTCATAACAAACCCCTCTATTTATATGAAAAATTGAATATATAATTACCACAAATCACTTATCTTTAATAAACACATTTTCAATCTATTAACAATTATTCATCATTAATATTATAACTCACAATATTTAACAATCAGATCATTCCCAGGAAAGAGGGGGCTTTCCGATAAGGATTTCTCCCTATTAGCGCGCAATTAGGTGATCAAACCTCTCATCGATAAAACTTTCTAGACATCCTCAATATTACAAATAATAATATGAATAACTTTGTCGTCTCAATTATTGATTAAATAATATAAAATAGTATGCAGATGATACTGTGAAAATAATTGAATCAAATAACGTGAGATACTATACAGCAATTATTATAGCAATAATTGAGTATAACTGAGTGACTTCTCACGTAAGCATCAATAATCAATCTTGTGTACTACTTATGCAACCGTATGTATCAGTACTTTTATCAAAGGTATTTCAACGGTTTAACTTAAGATCAATTACGCCATTATTTATAAAAACTCAAACTTATCGTTTTCTTCATCCGACCATTTTCCGTTATGGGAACCACAAATGGCTGGGCCATCGTAGGAATATTCTCCGATAGCAAGAATATTCCACGACCAAACGAATATTCCCCAACAACAATGAATATTTTATAACCACTTGCTTATTTTGCAAAATTTGCACATTTCACCCATAACCAAAGCATTATATCAAATTAACACCTTTATTATTCATAATAATAATTAGAGAAAATTCGATTTTATTTATAAAAAGTTGGGGTCTTACAATAGTAACCATAATAGACAACTTGGACAAAGAAAAGAAAATTTAATTTTTCTGTGAATAGTAATGTATTCGTGAATAGTATCGTATATGTGAATAGTGTCGTATACGTGAATAGTAATCTCGACATGAAAAGGTAAAAATTTCATAATAAAATTCATACCAATATTTTGGTATAATGATATTGAAAGAAATAACATCATTTACGAAGAAAATAACATCTCTTACCTCAAAAGAACAGTACTTCTGACTGGAATAACGGATATAATGTTGAAGGAAACTTGTACTGAATAACAACTCTCAAAGTATCTAAATACTCACAAAAATACGCTCAATATTATAGAGAGAGAAAACTTTTGATTCTGGTGTGATTTTCAATTCTAACTAAGCACCCTATTTATAGAAAAATGCCAGAAAGCCAAAGCAGACTAAAATTTAATAAATTAATATTTTATAAATATTTTCACGCACACCACTTGACCAAACTCAGTACACCACAAATGGGGCCCACCAAATTCAGAAACTTCCACAACAACCAAAAGTGGGGCCCACCCATATTTTTAATAAAAATATTTATTTTGAAAATTTAATAATTCGTAATATAAATAGCCCTTTTATCAAAAAAAAATACTAATTTTGTGTCCATTCCATCGGAAATTTAATTCTCTACAACTTTGTAGAAGAAAGTGTTTCCAAATTTCAATCAGAAAATGACCGAAATCCACATATAGATGATTTTTAATACCTCAATTCTGACAAAATACTGATAAAACTCCTCAGCATTAATTCCTTAATTTGTATCCACATAAAATAAATATTTCCTTATCATATAAATCAATAATTAATTATTCATAAATAATATTACAGAATCACAATAATGTCAACCAGGTCGTTCCGAGGAAAGAATGGGTTTTTCGATAAGGATTTCTCATTAATGGCGCGCAATTAGGTGACCAAACCCCTTTCCTAAACAGAACTTTCTTAGACATTGCCAATAATGCTATCTAATAATATTATTTAAATAATATGAATTATTGATCAGATAATGAGAAATAATGTGCAGTAATAATTATTGAAACAACAATAATATAAAATTTTAACGTAGCAATTATTGAATCAATAAAATAAAATATTGAACAGTAATTACTGTAACAATTATTGAGTAGTGCATTCTTACGTAAGAATCAATAATCCAAAAATATTATGTAATATCGTGTGCTACTGTGCAACCACGCGTATTACTGTACTTTAACCACCGAGTATTCCAACAGTGTTAACGGTAACGACTACGTCGTTATTTATAAAAAAAACTCATACTTGTCGTTTTCTTCATGCGACAGTTTTCCGTTATGGGGCCCACAAATGGTTTATCCATCATACGAATATTTCCTGACAGCAAGAATATTCCACAACCAAACGAATATTCTCCGACAACAATGAATATTTTATAACCAAAGCATTATATCAAATTAATACCTTATTATTCAAAATAATAATTAGAGGAAATTCAATTTTATTTATAAAAAGTTGGGGTCTTACATAAACCTTATTTATTTCCAACGTTCATTATTTATTTCCAACGTTCCCTTTTACATTACTGATTTCCCAACGTTCTTCTTCTCCTTATATATATTCCAATTCTGTTCTTAAGAAGATACAATACGTATAATACAATATGTTCTTTCTTCTATATGTTATATACTCTGTTATTCTGGGCACTCCACAAAGACAAGTTCAGAGTCTCCTTCTGTGAGTACACACGATCAGAGACTTCACCGTTGAATCCTGGAGAGTGACCGTCGGCAGCCCATTTGTACCTCAGCTTATTAGCAGTGGGGGCAAAATCACTTTTTAGGATAGTAGCTTTGCTACGCCTCGGTTTTTGTTGTCTACAAGCTAAGTTGTTCCAATTTTACTCTTCAGTTCTTCTTGTTAATACTGCTACTGCTATCTAAATTCCAAAAATCTAAAAAATGATTTTCTGCTTATTAACAAGATGAAGACTGCCTTAGACCTTTCTAAAATTGAATGCTTTGATGGTACGAATTTTAAGAGATGGCCTGAAGATATACTATTTTATTTAGAAACCATGAATTTGGAATATGTGTTATACATGGATGCTCATGTTATTGTTGTTTCTGATACTGCTGAAAATATTGAAAAATCTGATGCTGATAAGTCTGCAAAAAGGGATTATGTTAACGATAATCGTACATGTCGTAGATACTTGTTGCACTATTTGTCTAATTCACTATTTGAGATTTATTATCCGTATGAAAATGATAAGAAGATTTGGGAAGCGTTAAAATCTAAATATGTTGTTGAAAAATGTGGCCTTAAGAAATATGTTGCGGGAAAATTTCTAGATTTTAAGATGCGAGATGGAAAATCAGTTATAGATCAAGTTCATACATACCAAACAATTGTGGGGGAATTTATTGGGGAAGGAATGAAAATATGTGAGATGTTTCAAGTTACTGTATTTATCAAAAAATTACCACCCTCGTGGAACGATTATAAAATGAACCTTAAACATGAAACTAAAGATTTCACTATGCAGGAATTAGTGGCACACATCCATATTGAAGAACAAAACTGAGCTAAAGAAAGAGGAGATGTAGTTCCAAGTCATACTGTCAAAGCTAATCTCGTAGAACAAAATCTACAATAGAAGAGCCAAAATTATCAGTCCAAAAATTACAAAGGGAAAAATTCTAAATCAATGGGAAGAAATGATAATAGGTTCAAGAATCCCAATCAAATTCAGAAACCTTTCACTGAAGGTCATTGCTTTGTTATGAAGTGTCACTTTCGCAAGGGGCAAGATAACAAAAATAATAACTCTCAACCTAAGCCCCAAGCGAACTTTGTTGAATCCGATGAAATCATTGTTGTTGTTATCGCGGAAGTAAACCTAGTTGACAACTTCACGGAATGGGTAGTAGATACCAGGTGTGACGCCCCCAAAATAGTTATACATCACCAATTCTGAGTCGCCAAATACATAGTACAAAATTCAAATACAACTGTCATGTAAAGTACGACAAAACATAAGTTGGGAGTTTCAACACGAATATTATCTTCTAGACAATATCCAAACTCAAATTCAATATTATTACATTTATTTTCACACTATTTCACAAAATAGTGAGGACTACAAATGCAAACATCTGGACCGTCACCCTGTTCCCTGACTAGTCCCAGCTATATTCTCATTTCCTAAAGAGAATAATAAAATCAAAGGGTGAGCTCAACTAGCCCAGTAAGAAATATTATGACTAAGATAATGCCGAATAATTTATCGTTAGCCTTCAACAGTGTTAAACTGATAAAATACAATAGATATCAAGTTTAACTACAGCGGAACAAGCAATCTATTAAAAGAGTCGAGTATATCATGAAATATACTATCTTTTATGATTTAAAAAGTTTATCATCAATTTTATCGCTGAGACTCAGCTTAATAAATAATCCACATCATCGAATCATACCTACACTACGGCCAAGGATATTCATTAGTATCACGACCACGAATTATCCATGCACTACGGGCCAAGGATATTCGTGTTTTCATCAATGGTCATGATCATGCCAACAACTGTCCATCAATGCACTACGGGCCAATGAGGACCTTTACCACATCATTTGTAACATTACGGTCATAATTATACCGAATAATCTCTGATCATAATCATACCAAGTCCATCTATGCACTACGGGCCACAAATGACTTTCATCATAATATAAGCATGAGGATGATGATAATGATATAAGAATTCAATTAAAAGAAAGCAAAGGATAAATTTTAAATTATTTATAATTAAATTTATCCAGAATTCAATAATGTCCAAATAGTCAACATGATACTGCTTTGTGGAGTAAAATTCAAGAATAATATTGTATCAAAAATGATTTGGACCAAAAAGAAATCAATTTTTGTTATGAATAGTACCCCAAGTGAATAGTATCCCGTGAATAGTAATTCAGAAATAGTACCCCATGATTAGTACTCTGGCATAAAAAGGTTAAAACTTATCAAGAATGCTCAGAATAATATTTTCATGGAAATATACTGGATGAAGCGCAATTATCAAGGATATTCTACTAATTTCATTGAGTATAGAAGCCAAAACTTAACAAAATGAGTATAGAATTCGAAATCTGAAACGAAATAATATTACTTATATACTAACGAGTATGGAAGAAAATATTATTTCATACGAATACTGAAAAAAAAAATATCTCTTACCTTAAAAAGAAGAGTATTCCAACTGGTATAGCGGGTATATTCTTGAAGAAAACTTTCACTATTTTCTATGCTCAAAGCTTTCTAAAACTCGAAAGAAATACGCTCAATATTATAGAAGAAGAATTCTCTGATTTTAGTGTAATTTTTAATTCTAACTAAGCAACCTATTTATAGGAGAATGGAAAGGATACTATTTAAATTTAGAAATCACGCAATTTGCATGGTGAGAATTCAAAGAAATTCTTCACTAAAAAATCAAGAAAATTTTGATTTACTATGCAGCACTATGCAATAAATATTCTAATAAAACGAAAACTTTAAATAAAATATAATATATTCTATTTATAATTAAATAAAACAAAACTTATATATAATATATATATATATATACTGCCTTCATTACACATTTTTTCCCCACCCCCATTTTCATTTTCTTCCACGTGGGCCCCACGTGTTTCCCCCCCAATATTTCACCATCACAAGTGGGTCCCATTATATATATACTGAATAAATTTATACCGATTATTTTGAAAAATGGATAAATGGGGGTCCATAAAATAAGCCAAATATACCACAAATACTTCATAAAAATTACTTCAATATTTTTAACAACATTTATCATTATTATTATAATTCGTAATATTTAACAACCTGGTCGCTCCCAAGAAAGAGGGAGCTTTTCAATAAAGATTTTTTCCTATTGGCGCGTAATTAGGTGACCAAATCTCTCACCGACAGAACTTTCTAGACATCGTCAATATTGTAAATAATAATATGAATAACTTTGTCATCTCAATTATTGATTTAATAATATAAAAGATATTGACAATAATTGAATCAAATAATGTGAGATACTATGCAGCAATTACTGTAGCAATAATTGAATAAAATTGAGTGACTTCTCACGTAAGCATCAATAACCAATACCGTGAGCTTCTATGCAACCACACATATTACTATACTTTTACCACCGGGTATTTCAACAGTTTAACGGTAAAACTTTCACCGTTATTTTTATAAAAAGATATTTCTGTCGTTTTCTCATTCCGAAAATAATTTATGTTGTGGGGTCCACCAATGATTGTGACATCGTACGAATATTCCCTGTTAAAATGAATATTCCCCGACCAATCAAATATTTTATAACCACTTGCTTACTTTGCAAAATTTATAAATATTACCCACAACTATAATATTATAACAAATCCACACCATAATTATTCAAAAATGATATTTATAGAAAAAATTCATCTTTATTCATAAAAGTTGGGGTCTTACAACCTCCCCTTCTTATAAAATTTTGCCCTCAAAATTAGGGTACATACCTGGTATGACGAAGAGGTGAGGATACCTTGATTTCATTTCAGATTCTAACTCCCAGGTCATTTTCTCAACATCGTGGTTTCTCCACAAAACTTTAACTTGAGGTATAACTTTGGAGCGTAGAATATGCTCCTTCTTATCCAATATTTTAACAGGTACCTCTTCATACGTTAAATCATCCACTATTTCATCCGGTTCTAACTCAATAATATGGTTCGGGTCCTCCATATATTTACATAACATAGATATGTGAAAAACATTATGAACACGAGACATACTTGGCGGTAAGGCGAGTCTATATGCCACAGTTCCTACCCGATCAAGAATTTCAAATGGGCCAATGAATTGAGGATTGAGCTTTTCTCTCCTTCCAAATCTCGTAACTCCTTTCCATGGAGCAACACGTAACAACACATGTTCTCCAACATTGAATTCCACGTCCTTCCGATGAAGATCAGCATAACTCTTTTGTCGATCTTGTGAGGTTTTTATACGTTGTCGGATCATTTGAATTTTCTCCATAGTCATACGTACCAATTCTGGTCCCAACGACGTTGCTTCACCCACCTCATCCCAGTATACTAGAGAACGACACTTGCATCCATACAATGCCTCAAATGGAGCCATGCCAATACTTGCTTGATAACTGTTGTTGTAAGAGAATTCCACTAATGGAAAGAACTTGCCCCAACTTCCTTTGAAGTCAAGGACATGGAGTCTTAATAGATATTGAAGAGTTTGATAGTCCTCTCCGACTGCCTGTCCATTTGAGGATGACACACCGAACTAAATTATAAATCCGTGCCCATTGCTTTTTTCAAACTAACCCAAAATCGTAAAGTGAATCTTGGGTCTCGATCAGAAACTATAGATACTAGCATACCATGCAGTCTTACAATCTCGTTTATGTATATACGAGCAAGACGTTCAAGTGAATAATTTTCTCGTATAGGTAAGAAATGAGCAAACTTTGTCAATCTATCGACAATGACCCAAATCGCATCTATGCCTTGAGAAACCTTGGGAAGACCAGTAACAAAATCTATGGTAATGTGCTCCCACTTCCATTTTGGAATTTCAAGTGATTGCAATGGACCTTTTGGCACTTGATGATCTGTCTTGACTTGTTGACAAGTTAGACACCTTGAGATAAACTCTGTGATCTCTCTCTTCATATTGCTCCACCAAAATGTATGTCGAATATCAAGATACATTTTGGTACTCCTAGGATGGATTGCAAACGGTGTGTTGTGCACCTCCATCATGATTTTATACTTTAAATCAGGGTCGTTAGGAACACAAAGTCTAGAGTTGACTCATAGTATTCCTTCTTCATGGTTTCTTGCTTTCGGGATAGCACCTTCTTGTACTTTCTTTCTCATACGCATCAGCTCCAGGTATTTAGCTTGAGCAGCTTTAACTTTATCGATTAAAGTTGGTTTTACTCGTATATTTGATATCATCACGTGGGTCCCTGGAGTCTTTAACGCTTTCTCTATCCTTTGCAAGTCATACAAAATGGGCCTTTTTGTTGATACTATCGCACTCGTACCCGCATATGATCTTCTACTCAATGCATCAGCTACCACGTTCGCTTTTCTAAGATGATATTGAATGGTATGATCATAATCTTTCAACAGTTCAAGCCAACGTCATTGCTGCATGTTGAGTTCCTTTTGGGTGAAGAAACATTTGAGGCTTTTATGATCCGTAAAGATCTCCACTTTCTCCCCATATAGGTAATGCCTCCAGATCTTTAGTGCAAAAACGACAGCTACCAACTCTAGATCATGAGTAGGATAATTCCTCTCATATTCTTTGAGTTGTTGCGAGGCATAGGCTATGACTTTCCCATGTTGCATGAGAACACATCATAACCCTCTGCTTGAAGCATCGCTATAGATGAAAAATCCCTCCGAACCAGATGGTATTGTCAGAACAGGTGCTGAAATGAGTCTTCTCTTGAGTTCTTGAAAACTCTTCTCACATTCCTTGCTCCAACCGAATTTTGTATCTTTTCGAGTCAGTTGAGTTAATGGAGTAGCAATTCGAGAAAATCCTTCCACGAATCTCCGATAATAACTAACTAAGCCCGAATGTTACGTACTCCGATCACTAACTTAGGTTGGTCCCAGCTTTGTATTGCTTCAATCTTTGTCGAGTCAATAAATATTCCATGACTTGATACTACGTGCCCAAGGAATGCTACTTCCTCATGCCAGAACTCGTATTTCTTCAACTTGCCATAAAGCTTGTTTTCACGAAGCTTTTGGAGTATCAGCCTCAAGTGTTGCTCATGATCTTCACGGCTTTTGGAATATATGAGAATGTCATCAATAAAGACAACCACAAATTGATCCAAATATTCTTTGAATACTCGGTTCATCATGTCCATGAAGGCAGCAGGAGAATTAGACAATCCAAAAGACATGACTAGGAATTTATAATGCCCGTACCGAGTTCTGAAAAAAGTCTTTGGAATGTCATCAGTTTTAATTTTTAACTGGTGATATCCAGAACGAAGATCGATCTTTGAAAAGAATTTGGTGCCTTGCAACTGGTCAAACAGGTCATCAATGTGAGGCAACGGGTACCTATTTTTGATGGTGACATGATTCAACTCCCGATAATCAATACAAAGTCGCATACTCTCATCTTTCTTCTTTACGAATAAAACAGGAACACCCCAAGGAGACGTACTAGGATGAATGAAATTGATGTCTAACAACTCCTACAGTTGGGTCTTTAACTCCTGAAGTTCAACAGGAGTCATTCGATATGGGGCTTTGGAAATGGGTTTTGTACCGGGTTCAAGGTCGATAAAAAATTCAATTTCCGCTCTTGGGGTAGGCCAAGAAGTTCTTCAGGAAATACGTCAGGAAATTTATTAACAATGGAAATATCATTCAAATCTGACGTATTTTTGTTTAAATTCGTGACATGGGCTAAGAAAGCTTGACATCCGTTTTTCAATAAACGAATAGCTTTATGGCTTGATATGACAGTGATTGACTTTAATGGCTTGGTTTCTTGAATTTGCATAATAGGTTGCTTAGGAATATGAAAGCTAGCAACTTTAAGAAAATAATCAATTTTTGCATGATGAGTAGTTAACCAATCAATCCCTAAAAGCACATCAAATGAAAGTATTTTTAAGGAAATAAGATCGACGGGTAATGTGAGGGTACCGATTTGAACCACACAAGACTTATAAATAGTGGATGTAATGAAGGTTTCTCCCAACGGAGTTTCAACAGATAAGTCAAAGTCTAATTTCTCCGAAGTTAAATTTAAATATTGAGCGCAAGTAGGAGAAATAAAAGAATGGGTAGAACCGGTATCAAATAAGGTCTAGACTTCGCTAGAGTTTATGATTAGCTTACCCGTGATAACCTCATTCGGATTCCTCGCTTTTTGGGAGGTCACGACAAATGCTCTCCCTTGGACTACCGATTTTGACTTCTCTGGAACGGCCTTTGCTGCCTCTATTCCAGCTGAACTTGGCTTCACTGCAAGACAAAATCGAGCTAGGTGACCTTCTCTTCCGCAATTATAACATGTTTTGGACTGATGTATACAATTTAGACTGATGTGTCCCTCCCCTCCGCATTTGTAGCATACGATCGTTGATCGTTCTCCTTCTTTAACAATGGGTGCTAGTGCTGACGTCTTTCCATCATTATTGAATCTCCTCTTCTTGAAATTCCTACTTTTATTATCTTAGCCATGATTACCACCAAAGTGGTTACCATTTCTGGCATGTTGACTTCCTCCATGTTTGTTGTCACCACTTCGATGGCTTCTTCCAGTGGTAGTATCGCTTTGCCGGCTGCTATCTCTTAGCTGGATTGACTCATTATCATGTTCCAATAACTGAGCCCTATTTACAACATCTGAATACAAACACAGTTTGTGAGAAATTAGGTATTGACGTATGTCGGGTTTCAAACCTCTTAGAAACATCCGCGTCATTCTCTCCTCATTGTCAACTAAGTGGGACGCAAACTGAGACAACTCAGCAAACTTAGCTTCGTACTACGACATGGTCATATTGTTTTGCTCCAGCTTTATAAACTCTACCTCCTTTATGTGACGAATGTTTTCAGGGAAGTACTTGTCGTTGAACAGTTCTTGGAACTTCTCCCAAGACATCTTCAGTGCGGCAGGTTGAGTACGCTTTACAGATTCTCACTTGTAATTTGCCTCTCCTCGCAACATGAAGGTGGCAAAGGGAACCTTTTGCTCCTCGGAGCATCCCAAGACATCAAATATCTTGGTGATCTTCTTTATCCACGCCTCCTCCATAAGTGGTTTTGGCTCTCCCAAAAACTCTGGTGGTCCCAGCTCCTTGAACTGCTTAGCGGTGACCATTCGAGAGTTGCCAGTGTTTCCACCTACATTTAGAACATGAGTCGTTCTCGCCTGATGTTGCATGAATTGGATAAAGCCTCTGAACATCCCATCGTTCATCATATGGTCGGTGTTGTTATTTACCTGAGGATTATTGCCTTCCTGATGCACATTATCCTGGGTATTGATCATCGGTGACTCAACGGTCTCATGTGCTCCATTGCTTATCTCAACATACTCGGATGTCATTTTCAAACACTGTGACACCCCAAAAATTAGGTATACATCACCCATCTTGAGTCGCCAGATACATGGTACAGAATTTAAATACAACTTAAAAATACAACTGTCGTATACAATACGACAAAACATAAACTGTCCTAATGTTATCCTTCGGATGATCACTCCGTTCCCCGACTAGTCCCTGCTATGTTCTCATTTCCTGAAGAGAACAGCGAAAGAAAAGGTGAGCTCAACTAGCCCAGTAATAAATATTATGACTAAGATAATGAAGAATAATTTATCATTAGCCTTCAACAGTGTTAAACTGATAAAATATAACAACTATCAAGTTTAAGCTGCAATGAACAAGCAATCCATTAGAAGAGTCAAGTAGGGAATAAAATCTACTATCTTCTATGATTTAAAAGGTTTTTCATCACTTTTATCATTTGGGACTCGACTTAATAAATAATCCACATCATCGAATCACCCCGCACTACTGCCGAGGATATTCTTTAGTATCACGACCACGAATTATCCATGCACTACTGACTAAAGATAATCATGTTTTCATCAACGGTCTTGATCATGCCATAAAACAATTCATCTTTGACTACTGACCAAAGAGAATCCATAGCCATAATCATACCAAAAGCGCCCATCAATGCACTACGGCCACCGAGGACTTTTTTCCACATCATTTGTAACATTACGGTTATGATTATACCGAATAATCTCCGGTCATAATCATACCAAGTCCATCTATGCACTCATGTGCCGTAGATGACTTTCAACATAATATAAGCATGAGGATGATGACAATGATATAAGAATTCAATAAAACAAGTTCAAGAATTAATTTATCTAGGAACCGATAACGCCCAAATTGTCAACATGATATCGCTTTGTAGAGTAAAATTCAAGAATGCTCAAAAGAATATTTCCATGAAAAGATCTATGGATGAAGCGCAAATATCAAAGATATTCCACTAATTTCATGGGTATAGAAGTCAAAGTTTTTACCAATGAGTATAATAAAGAATGGAATAACAAAAGAAATCACCATGCATGCGATAGGTAATACAAGCAAAAGTTATCCCAACAGTAATAATAAAGGATGGAACCGGTCCCACAGTAACGCATGCAGATGTGATATTAAAATGAGAATAATAAAGAACGAATATTAGAAGAATGTCACCATGTATAGGGTAGCTGGCGTATATCTGAGTTATTCCAACAAAATAATAAATAATGGAATAATGAAGTTCTCTTCATGAGTACAACAAATAACATCCCTTACTAGTAAAAAAAGCTGAATATAAGAGTAGGGAAGTAGTGAGAATACTTTTCTATAGGTTCTCTTGTAATTTTTCTAGAGTTTCAAAGTGAATTCGTAAGAAATAATGAAGGAATGAGCTTATTTATAGGAAAATGGAATGAATAGTAACTAATTCATGAAGCGGTCAGATTGATTTACTATTAAAGCAGACGGTCCATATTGGTTTACTATTAAAACTTAAAACAACGGTCCATCTTGATTTACTATTAAAACTTTAAACCCGGTGATCCATATTGATTTACTATTATAACTCCACCCGGTGGTCCATATTGACTTACTATTATATCTTCAACCAACTGGCCTAAAAATTAGCACATCTCCTCATGGAATAATATTGACCGAATGCACAATACTAGAGTGAATAGTAATCGGGTGAATAGTAACTCGTGAATAGTAACTCGTGAATAGTAACTCATGAATAGTAACTCATGAATAGTAACTTGTGAATGGTAACTCATGAATAATAACTCATGAATATTACTCAAACTACGCTAAAAGTGTCCCGAATAATTGATTGAACAATATATCATATTATGCAGATGATAACCGTAATAATGAATTGAATCAATAATATGAGAGATATGATGCAAAGAATTATCGTAGCAATAATTGAGTATAACTAAGTGACTTCTCACGTAAGCATCAATAATCAATACTGTGTGCTAAGCTCTTGTGCAACCACGATATTATCGTATTTATAACACACGGGTGTTTCAACGATTAACGGTAAAACTTCCGTAGTTATTTTCATAAAAAGTATTTTTGTCGTTTTTCTATTCGACAATAATTACATTTGTGGGGTACACCAATGATTGTCTTGGTCGCATCGGATATTCCCCGACAAAAAGAATATTCCTCGACTAATCGAATATTATACAACCACTTTCTTACTTTGCAAAATTTGTAAATATTACCCACAACTATAACATTACATCAAATCAACACCATAATATAAAAAAAAATTATTTCGAGAAAATTAAATCTTTATTCATAAAATTTGGGGTCTCACAAACACTGCCATAAAATAAGGGTTAATTGACATGTCACATATTATCCCTATATTCTGATCGACTAATTAAATAATAAATAAACTTAGGTAGGTCATACTAACGAAGGAATTACCCGCCTCTCCCCTCCTAGTTCTAGTCTCACATCATAGCCAGAGATCATATCCCTAAGCTTTGATACCAACTGTGACGCCCCCAAAATAGATATAAATCACTCATTCTGAGTCGCCAAATACATGGTACAGATTGAAATACAACTTAATTATACAACTATCATGTAAAGTACGACAAAACATAAGCTGGGAGTTTCAACACAAATATTGTCTTCTAGACAATATCCAAACTCAAATTCAATATTATTACATTTATTTTCACACTATTTCACAAAATAGTGAGGACTACTAATGCAAACATCTAGACCATCACTCCGTTCCCCGACTAGTCCCAGCTATATTCTCATTTCCTGAAAAGAACAATGAAATTAAAGGGTGAGCTCAAGTAGCCCAATAAGAAATATTATGACTAAGATAATGCAGAATAATTTATCGTTAGCCTTCAATGGTGTTAAACTGATAAAATACAATAGATATCAAGTTTAACTGCAGCGAAACAAGCAATCCATTAGAAGAGTCAAGTAGAGCATGAAATCTACTATCTTATATGATGTAAAAAGTTTATCATCAATTTTATCGCTGAGACTCAGCTTAATAAATAATCCACATCATCGAATCATCCCTACACTACGGCCAAGGATATTCATTAGTATCACGACCATGAATTATCCATGTACTACGGGCCAAGGATATTTGTGTTTTCATCAATGGTCATGATCATGCCAACAACTATCCATTAATGCACTACGGGCCAATGAGGACCTTTACCACATCATTTGTAACATTACGGTCATGATTATACCGAATAATCTCTGGTCATAATCATACCAAGTCCATCTATGCACTACGGGCCACAGATGACTTTCATCATAATATAAGCATGTGGATGATGAAAATGATATAAGAATTCAATTAAAAGAGAGCAAATGATTAATTTTTAATGATTTATAATTAAATTTATCCATAATTCAATAATGTCCAAATTGTTAACATGATACTGGTTTGTGGAGTAAAATTCAAGAATAATATTGTATCAAAAATGATTTGGACCAAAAAAAAATCAATTTTTGTTATGAATAGTACCCCAGGTGAATAGTAACCGAGTGAATAGTATCCCATAAATAGTAATTCGAGAATAGTACCCCGTGAATAGTACTCCAAAATAAAAGTTTAAAACTTATCAAGAATGCTCATAATAATATTTTTGTGAAAAGATACTGGATGTAGCGCAAATATCAAGGATATTCTACTAATTTCATAGAGTATAGAAGCCAAAACTTAACAAGATGAGTATAGAATTCGAAATCTAAAACGAAATAATATTACTTACATACTATAGAGTATGGAAGAAAATATTATTCGATACGAATACTGAACAAAAATAATATCCCTTACCTTAAAAAGAAGATTATTCCAACTGGTATAGCGGGGATATTCTTGAAGAAAACTTTCACTATTTTCTATGCTCAAAGCTTTCTAAAACTTGAAAGAAATACGCTCAATATTATAGAAGAAGAATTCTCTGATTCTGGTGTGATTTTCAATTCTAATTAAGCATCCTATTTATAGGAGAATGGAAATGGTACTATTTGAATTTAAAAATCACAGACTGCACAATAGGAATTCGGCGAATTCTTCATGGGTGAAAACCGAAGAAAATTTTGATTTACTATATAGCACTATGCAATAAAATATTTTAATAAAATGAAAACTTTAAATAAAATATAATATATTCTATTTATAATCAAATAAAAAAACTTATACTTATATATATATATATATATGTGTGTATGTATATATATATAACCTTTGCCTTACGGCAAAGGCATACAAACACACACACAAATCTGTTATATATATACACATGTTACATATAATATAAAACGCACACACATAAATCTGTTATATATATATATATACACATGTTACATATAATATAATATATATATATATATATATACACTCCCTTCATTACATGTTTTCTCCCCCCACCCCCATTTTCATTTTCTTCCACGTGGGCCCTACGTGTTCCCCTCCCACCAACATTTCACCATCATAGGTGGGCCCCATTATATATATACTAAATAACTTTCTACCGATTATTTTAAAAAATGGGTAAATGGGGGTCCATACAATTAGCCAAAATTACCACAATTACTTCATAATCATTACCTCAATATTTTTAACAACATTTATCATCATTATTATAATTCGCAATATTTAACAACTAGATCGTTCCTAGGAAAAAGGGGGCTTTTCGATAAGGATTTCTCCCTATTGGCGCGTAATTAGGTGACCAAACCTCTCATCTCCTCGACAGAACTTTTTAGACATCGTCAATATTGTAAATAATAATATGAGTAACTTTGTTGTCTCAATTATTGATTTAATAATATAAACGATATTGACAATAATTGAATCAAATAACGTGAGATACTATGCAGCAATTATTGTAGCAATAATTGAATAAAATTGAGTGACTTCTCACCTAAGCATCAATAACCAATACCGTGTGTTACTATGCAACCTGGGTATTACTGTACTTTGACCACCGAGTATTTCAACAGTTTAACGGTAAAATCTTAATGAATAAAATAATAAAATTCGTACTTGATGATCAGTAACTTGATTGATTTTGTATATACAGATATATATATATATATATATATATATATATATGAGGATTGGATGCAGGTTTAAATCATTATTATATATTATTATTATATAAGAATTATATATACATATATGTATATCAATTGATTTAAATTTATGCAGCATTGATTATGTTCGTACTATATATATATATATATATATATATATATATATATATATATATATATATCATGTGTGGACTTACAAAGACACTTCTTTGTAGGCAAAAATTTCTTTATATATATATAATATATATTTCGGTAATTTAAGTATGTTTAGTTAATTTAGGTTATACATATTATTATATGTGAATAAACTTTTGGCCATGAAACTTATAAACGGACTTAGTAAATTAAATTGAAGTTTATATATTAATTTGAAGTAGTTAATTTTGTGGACATGGTTATAAAAGTTTTAATAATAAATTTAATAGTATCATGTTATTAATGATTGGATTATAATAAAATCTTATTAAATTATTTAGATTGAACGGAGAGAGTCTAACGAGTATATTTGGAATATAAATTTTGGAGTATTAATAATTGATATAAGGCGATGATTAAAGCTATATTAAATAGATTATGAATTATTTTGGGAATTATTAGTTTGGATTGTTTTTAATTTGAGGTGAATATGTTTAGGTTGTGAATGATGTTTCGTATTTGATATCGTTGACATTTGAGGGTAAGATTTGGTGGAATGTGCTATAAATGGTTTGGAAGTATCAGGTACGGATTCCGTACTCTTTCAGCGATACTCTTGTTAAATTTGATTTGTTCATTTGTTTCCTTATTTCGAATTTTGTTATGATTTCACATAATTGTTTCCTGTGAAATTAATATATTTGTTTCATTTTGGAGTTGACACATTGGACTCGTACTTGTACTCTTTGAATCAGATTATCATGTCTAGCATTTATTTTCATAATTGTAGAGCGGTACATGTTGTTACCTTCTTTTTGAGACCTTGTGACTATAATTTGGTTTGGTTCAACATGTACATATAGAACCTTTTTGTTGGTATTATGTCGCATGTGTTGTGACATGGTATTTTTGTTAGAATATATACCGTAGGGTATACCTGAGCTATAACCACCTATGGGGGTACCACATGCATGTCGTCTTGGCACGAGAGACATGACACTTTCCTTGGCGGTGTGATTAGTCCACGACGTCTCCGTTTGGGCTCTGAAGAAAGTGGGTCATTTGGTGTTTTGTTGTGGGAGGCGTATGGGTTAACCCTAGTTTTCTGTTCTGCGGATTTGTGATGTTGTGCCAAACACACTTATCCGATTTGCATACATTTGGATTCGCGTTCCAATGTATGATTGCCTGTGTGGCATTATTTTGATGTGCCTGTGTGGCATTATTTTGGTTGCTTATATGGCATCATTTGATTTTCCTATGTGGCATTATTTTGACTTGCCTGTGTGACAATGTATATTTCTGAGCTCATTCGGTATGAAATAACTCCAGCCATTTGTTTCAGCCTATTATTTTATTTGATTAGTTTTGTTGGTTTCTGTTCAGTTCAAGTCATTGAGTTAGTTACTTCATTCGTTATTTCTTTATTCTTTTATTGGTTTCGTCAATTATGTTGATTCAGATATATTTCATTCAGATCTTTGGATATTATATTCTTGTTCGTATTTGCACTTGAGGCTTTGTTCAGTATTTTGTCTCAGTTGTTTTCGTATATCAGTTGTATATCTTTTGTATATCTGTATCCGTACTGGGCAATTGGCTCATGCTGTGTTTTTCTTCTGGCAGGTTTGCAGGGATGACTCAGGACTAGTGTGACGAGAAAGTTTCCTTTAACCATCTAGGTTGATTCAAATTTAAAGTTTGATTATTTTGACTCTGTTTAGAGAATTGTATTTAGTACTTTATTAATGGATCACCACTATTAGTATCTTGAGGTTGTAAGTGCTCTGTTTATTTATTTTGAGGTTCGTTGTGCTTTGCACGTGACCTCCCTTTCCTTTTCGGGAAGGGGGTGTTACATAAGTTAAAGTCTAATTTTTCCGGAGTCAAATTTAATCGTTAAGCGCAAGTAGGAGAAATAAAAGAATGGGTAGAACCGGTATCAAATAAGGTATACACTTCGCTAGAGTTTATGATAAGCTTACCCGTGATGACCTCATTTCTGTTCCTTGTTTTCTGGGAGGTCACTACAAACGTTCTCCTCAGACCACCGGCTTTGACTTTTACGGGACTGACCTTTGGTGCCTCCATCCTAGTTGAACTTGTCTTCGATGAACGACAAAATCGGGTTAGGTGACCTTCTCTTCCACAATTATAACATGCTTTGGGACGGCATCGATGCGGTTTGGTGATGTGTCCCTCCCCTCCTCATTTGAAGCATATGATAGGTTGTCGTTCTCCTTCTTTAACAACGGGTCTTTCAAAATGACGTCTTTCCATCATTGTTGAATCTCTCTTCTTGAAATGTCCATTCTTATTATTTTTGGTACGATTACCACCAAGTGGTTACCATTACCTCGTTGATTCCCTCCACTCTTGTTGTCACCGCTTCGATGACTGCTCTCACTGGTAATATCATTTTGCCGGCTGCTTTCTCTTAGTTGCGTTGACTCGTTATCGCGCTCCAATAACTGAGCTCTATTTACAACATCTGAATACAAACACAGTTTATGAGAAATTAGATATTGACGTATCTCGGGTTTCAAACCTCTTAGAAACATCCGCGTCATTCTCTCCTCATTGTTAACCAAGTGAGACGCAAATCGGGACAACTCGACAAACTTAGCTTCGTACTGCGACACGGTCATATTGTTCTGCTCTAACTTGATGAACTCTACCTCTTTCATGTGACGAATACTTTCGGGAAAGTACTTGTCGTTGAATAGTTCTTAAAACTTCTCCCAAGACATCTTCGGTGCGGCAGGTTGAGTACGCTTTACCGATTCCCACTAGTAATCTGCCTCTCCTCGCAACATAAAGGTGGCAAAGGGAACTTTTTGCTCCTCGGAGCATCCCAAGACATCAAATATCTTGGTGATACGCTTTATCCACGTCTTCGCTTTAAGTGGTTTTGGTTCTCCAATAAACTCGGTGGTCCCGGCTCCTTTAAACTTTAAGCGGTGACCGTCGAGAGTTTCGATGTTTCAATCGCATTTTGGATGAGAGTCTCTCTTGCACGATGTTGTATTTAATTGCGTAAAGCTCCTAAATATTACGTCATTATTTGCCATTTGGTCGATGTTGTTGTTCACCTGAGGATTATTGCATTCCTGATGCACATTATCCTGGGTGTTGATTTGGGGTGACTCAACGGTCTCACGTGCTCCATTGATATTCTCAATATTCTCAGATGTCATTTTCAGATACTGCCACAAAACAAGGGTTAATTGACATATAACATATTATCATTATACTTTGACCGACCAATTAAATACCAAATAAACTTAGGTAGGTCATACTAGCGAAGGAATCCCCCGTCTCTCCCCTCCTAGTTCTAGTCTCACATCTTAGTCAGGGATCATATCCCTAAGCTTTGATACCAACTGTGACGCCCCCAAAATAGGTATACATCACCCATCTTGAGTCGCCAAATACATGGTACACAACATGAGCTGTGAGTTTTAATACAAATATTGTCTTCTAGATAATATACAAACTCAATGGGGTCCTCATTACATTTATTATCACACTATTTCATAGAATAGTGAGGACTACTAATGTAATCATCTGGACCGTCACTCCGTTCCCCGACTAGTCCCTGTTACATTCTCATTTCCTGAAGATAACAATGAAAGCGAAAGGGGTGAGCTCAACTAGCCCAGTAAGAAATATTATGACTAAGATAATGCGAGAATAAATTATCATTAGCCTTCAACAAAGTGTTAAACCGATAAAATATAACAAACATCAAGTTTAATCTAGCGTGAACAAGCAATCCATTAGAAGAGTCAGTAGAGAATAAAATCTATTATCTTCTATGATTTAAAAGGTTTTCATTACTTTTATCACGAGACTCGATTTTAATAAATAATCCACATCATCCACTAACTACTACTACGAGGATATTCATTAGTATCATGACCACAAATTTTCCATACACTACAGGACAAGGATATTCGTGTATTCATCAATGGTCATGATCATGCCAACAACTGTCCATCAATGTACTACGGCCAATGAGGATTTTTACCACATCATTTGTAACATTACGGTCATGATTATACCGAATAATCCCTGGTCATAATCATACCAAGTTCATCTATGCACTACAGGCCACAGATGACTTTCAACATATTATAAACATGAGGATAATGACAATTCAATAAAACAAGTTCAAGAATAAATTTTAAAGATTTATAAGTTAATTTATCCTAAACTCAATAACATCCAAATTGTCAACATGATACTGCTTTGTGGAGTAAAATTCAAGAATTCTCAGAAGAATATTTCATGAAAAGATACTAGATGAAGCGCAAATATTAAGGATATTCCACTAATTTCATGGAGTATAGAAGTCAAAATTTTAACCAATTGAGTATAATAAAGAATTGAATAACAAAAGAAATCACCAAGCATGTGATAGACCGCACGACGACAGTTATTCGTGTCATGCGCGAAACGCATGCACGTGATGTTCCAATGAATGATAAATAATGGAACCAGGTCATGCGTAAAGCACAGACATGATGTTCCAACAGAATAATAAAGAACGGAACCAGGTCATGCGTAAAGCACAGACAGGATGTTCCAACAGAATGATAAAGAACGGAATAATAACAGAAATCACCATGCATGCGGTACTTCGCATAGACAGGTTATTCCAACATAATGATAAAGAATGGAATAACAGAAGAATTTCACCAAGTATAGGGTAGCTCACAGATACAAAGTTATTCCAATGAATAATAAAGAATAGAATAATGAAGTTCTCTTCATGAATACAAAAGAAATAATACCCCCTACCTTAGAAAGAAGAGTACTGGATATAGAAGTAGTGAAGTAGTAGAAAACGTTTCTTCTTTCTCTCTATAGTTTCTCTCTCTAGAGTTTCAGTGAATTTGTAAGAAATAATGAAGGAATGAGCTTCTATTTATAGAAGAATGGATTGCTATAGTAACTAATTCATGAGCAGTCTAGATGATTTACTTTAAGCAGACAAATTCGATATTAAAACAAAATCTTTTAAATAAAATATAATATATTCTATTTATAATCTAATAAAACGAATAACTTTATAAAAGTATTCTATTTTATATAAAAAGATTTTACTATGCAAAATACTATACAAACACTATGCAACACTATTCATAATAAAATTAACTTTATAAAAGTATTACATTTTATATAAAAATGTTTTACTATGCAACACTATGCATAATAAAATATAATATATTCTAATTATTGTCTAATAAAACAAATAACTTTATAAAAAAGTATTCTGTTTTATATAAAAAAAATTTACTATGCAAAACACTATACAGCAATTAGTGTAGCAATAATTGAACAATACTGAGTGACTTCTCACGTAAGCATCAATAATCAATACTGTGTGCTACTATGCAACCACGCCGTATTCTATGTACTTTTAACTTACGGGTGTTTCAACGATTAAATTGTAAAACTTCCACCGTTATTTTCATAAAGTATTTTGTTATTTTCTTAATCCCACAATGATAATTCCGTTGTGGGGTCCACCAATAATTGTCCGTTATACGAATATTCCTGTTAAAGCGAATATTCCCAGAACCAATCGAATATAATATATTCTATTTATAATATAATAAAACGAATAACTTTAAAAACTTTATAAAAGATTTATATGAAAACACGCTTATTTAAATATAAATATTCTAATTTTACTAATAAAACAAATAACTTTATAAAAGTATTACATTTTATATAAAAATATTTTACTACTCAACACTATTCATAATAAAATATAATATATTCTAATTATTGTCTAATAAAACAAATAACTTTATAAAAGTATTCATTTTATATAAAAAGATTTTACTATGCAAAATACTATGCAAAGAATTAGTGTAGCAATAATTGAACAATCTTGAGTGACTTCTCACGTAAGCATCAATAATCAATACCTGTGTACTACTTATGCGACCACGCCAGTATTCATTTTTTTAACACCGGGTGTTTCAACGATTAACGGTAAAACTTCCACCGTTATTTTCATAAAGTATTTTTGTCGTTATCTCAATCCGACAATAATTTCGTTGTGGGATCCACCAATAATTGTGCCGTTGTACGAATATTCCCTGTTAAAACGAATATTCCCCGACCAATCGAATATTATATAACAACTTGCGTACTTTACAAAATTTATAAATATTACCCACAACTATAACATTATATCAAATTTACTCCATAATATTCAAAAATGATATTTATAGAAAATTCATCTTTATTTATAAAAGTTGGGGTCTTACAATTATGGGTTAGTTTGCAGAAACCTATGGGCACAAATTTACGATTCAATTCGACATACCATCCTCAAACGGATGGGCAATCAGAAAGGACAATTCAAACTCTTGAAGATCTATTAAAACTCTGTGTCCTAGATTTCAAAGGAAGTTGGGATAAGTACCTACCATTGGTGGAATTCTCCTACAACAACAGTTATCAGACAAGTATAGGTGTGGCTCCATTCGAAGCATTGTATGGACGAAAGTGTCGCTCTCTAGTATGCTGGGATGAGGTGGGAGAAGCAACGTTGTTAGGACCAAAGTTGGCACGTATGACTACAGAGAAGATCCAAACGATTCGACAACGTATACAAACGGCACAGGATCGACAAAAGAGTTATGCAGATCTTCATCGAAAGGACGTGGAATTTAATATTGGGGATCATGTATTGTTACGTGTTGCTCCATGGAAGAGAGTTACAAGATTCAGGAAGAGAGGAAAGCTCAATCCACGATTTGTTAGTCCATTTAAAATTCTTGACCGAATAGGAAATGTGGCCTATAGACTCGCATTACTTCCAAGCATGTCTTGTGTTCATAATGTTTTTCACATATTTGTGCTTCGTAAATATGTGAAAGACCCAAACCATATTATTGAGTTAGAACCAGACGAGATAACCGAAGATTTAACGTACGAGGAGGTACTTGTCAAGATCTTGGATAGGAAGGAGCATGTCCTACGCACAAAGGTTATACCACAAGTCAAAATTTTGTGAAAGAACCATGTTATTGAGGAAATGACCTGGGAGTTGGAATCGAAAATGAAAACGAGGTATCCTCACCTTTTCGAAATACCAGGTACGTAAGTCAACTTCGAGGACGAAATTTTATAAGGATGGGAGGGTGTAAGACCCTAACTTTTTATAAATAAAATTGAATTTCCTCTAATTATTATTTTGAATAATAAGGTGTTAATTTGATATAATGCTTTGGTTATGGGTGAAATGTGAAAATTTTGCAAAATAAGTAAATGGTTATAACATATTTATTGTTGTCGGGGAATATTCGTTTGGTCGTAGAATATTCTTGCTGTCGGGGAATATTCGTACGATGGCGCATCCATTTGTGGGCCCCACAACGAAAAACTGTCTGGATGAAGAAAACGATACATATGAGTTTTTTTATTATAAATAACCACAGTAGTTATTTACAATTAACATTGTTGAAATACCGATTGGTTAAAATATAATGTCTGTGGTCGCATAAAGTTAGCACTTACCAGTATTGCACAATATTTTTGGATTATTGATTCTTACGTAAGAAGGCACTACTCAATAATTATTATAGTAATTACTGTTTAATATTTTATTTTATTGATTCAATAATTGCTACGTTGATATTTTATATTATTGTTGTTTCAATAATTATTCTTTCGCCTGATATTTCCCATTATCGGATCAATAATTCATATTATTTGAATAATATTATTAGATAGCATTATTGGTAATGTCTAAGGAAGTTCTGTCTAGGAAAGGGGTTTGGTCACCTAATTGCACGCCAGTAAAGAGAATTCCTTATCAGAAAGCCCCATCTTTCTTGAGAACGACCCGGTTGTCATTATTGTGATTTTGTAATATTATTTGTGAATAATTAATTATTAATTTATATATTAAGAAAATATTTATTTTATGTGGATATAAATGAAGGAGTTAATGTTGAGGAGTTTTATCAGTATTTTGTCAAAATAGAGGTATTAAAAATCATCCGTATGTGGATTTTGGTCATTTTCTGTTTGGAATTTAGAAAAACTATCTTCTATAAAGTTGTAGAGAATTAAATTTCCTATGGAATGGACATAAAATTCGTATTTTTCTGATAAAAGAGCTATTTATTATGAATTATTGAAGTTTTCAGAAATAAATATTTTTATTAAAAACATGGATGGGCCCCACTTTTGGTGGTTGTAGAATTTGATGAATTTGGTGGGCCCCACTTGTGGTGTGCTGAGTTTGGTCAAGTGGTGTGCGTGAGAATTTTTATAAAAATATTAATTTATTAAATTTTAATCTGCTTTGGCGTTCTGGCATTTTTCTATAAATAGGGTGCTTAGTTAGAATTAAAAATCACACCAGAATAAGTAATTTTCTCTCTATAATATCGAGCGTATTTTTTGTGAGTATTTAGATAATTTGAGAGTTGCTATTCAGTGCAAGTTTCCTTCAACATTATATCTGATATTCATGTCAGAAGTATTGTTCTTTTGAGGTAAGAGATGTTATTTTCTTCGTAAATGATGTTATTTCTTTCAATATCATTATACCAAAATATTGGTATGAATCTCTAATCTTTGTCCTTTTATCTCACTGAATTCGTTTTCTTTAAGATATTTTTCATCATCCTCAGTCTTAAATGATGATACTTGATAAATATCTTTGGCCTGTAGTGCAAAGATGAATGATTACCTTATGAATATCTTTGACCCGTAGTGCAAAGATGGACAGGTGTTGAGATAAACATGACCAACTGGTGATACAAATGAATATCTTTGGCCCGTAGTGCAAAGATGAATATTTGGTTCAAGATGTATATTGATTGATGTTACAGGGATAAAATATTGATGATGGACTTTTAAATCATAGAAGATAGTAGACTTCATTCTCTACTTAACTCTTCTAACGAATTGTTATTTTCGCTGCAAATATTGATCTAAAACTTGTTGTCCATTATATTTTATATGATGTATTAAAGGCTAATGATAATTTGTTTTGCATTATCTTAGTCATAATATTCTTTACTGGGCTAGGTGACCTCACCATTTTCCTTTTTGTTCCATTTTTTTTCTCAGGAGGTGAGAATATAGCGAGAACTAGTCAGGGTGTGGAGTGATGGGTCTAGACAGTTGTTTTAGCAGTCCTCACTATTTTGTAAAATAGTGTATCAATAATTGTAATGAAAACTTATTTGAGTTTGAATATTGTCTAGAAGACAATATTTGTATTTAAACTCACAACATATGTGCTGTCGTATTTTGCACGACAATTGTAATAATGAAGTTATAGTTATTTTCTGTATCATGTATTTGACGACTCAGAATGGGTTGTGCGGACCTATTTTGGGGGCGTCACACGTTATGTATCTAAAATCCATTGCCCTTCTTACTTCCTTTTGATTTTTCTATCTTTGATAATTTTGAATCATGTGGGGGATTGTTGGTTACGCTTCAAACTTATGATTTTATCAAAGTCCCATATTGTCTATTTTGAAAATATTCTTTGGGTATATTAGCACATTTTGGCTTGGGTTTAGTAACATGGTTGGAACAAAGGGGTGGGCTCGCGCACATGAGGAAGGCTAAGGAATTGGGTTAGGCTAAGCTTGGTTCTTAGATTTTCGGTCAAAAAATCTTAGTGCGTGTGTGCGCGCATTACGTCCACGCAGGAGAATGTGTCGATCCAGTGGATTATGCCTTGCGGGTGCACCCACTGTTTTTCTTAATTCCCTTTCTCTTAATACTAAGCCTAAATTTAATACCCTAGCCGTTTTTCATTAATTTTTCCTCAACGTTCACTAACGTAAACCTTATTTATTTCCAACATTCCCTTTTACGTTACTGATTTCCCAACGTATTCTCCCAGCGTTCTTCTTCTCCTTATATATATTCCAATTCTGTTCTTCAGAAGATACAATACGCATAATACAATTTATTCTTTCTTCTATATGTTATATACTCTGTTATTCTGGGCACTCCACAAAGACAAGTTCAAAGTCACCTTCTGTGAGTACACACGATCGGATACTTCGCCGTTGAATCATGGAGAGTGACCATCGACGGCCCATTTGTACCTCAAATTTTATTAGCGATTAGGAAATGAAATCACTTTTTTAGACGAAGAGCTTTTTTACGCCGATTGCGTCTCACAAGCTAAGTTGTTCCAATTTTACTCTTCAGTTCTTCTTATTAGTACTGCTACTGCTATCTAAATTCCAACATTATTAACATTTGAATTTGGTAAAATAATTGGATAATTGAAAGCTTTGTAACCGAATGCGATCCTCGTATCAATTTGCGTTTAGAAGTTTAAACGAACTTTAAAATCTTGTTCCCATCAATTTGCGTTTAGAAGTTTAGAAGAACTCTAAAA
Organism: Panax quinquefolius; assembly: GCA_020205615.1. Taxonomy (NCBI): domain Eukaryota; kingdom Viridiplantae; phylum Streptophyta; class Magnoliopsida; order Apiales; family Araliaceae; genus Panax; species Panax quinquefolius. The sequence goes on along the minus strand of CM035172.1, from coordinate 94,616,206 downwards.
TCTTATTAACCTGAAAGCTGCTTATGGCAAGCACATTGTTTAAGTTTGTTTGGGGCTCAAACGCTATTACTACAAAAACTACAAACTCTACTACCTAACCAAACAGAAAAGGCTTGTAAAATTACGTCTCAGATGTCCAAAACATGTACCCACTGGTTACTGCAAATGTAACAACATATCCCGACAACAGCCAATAAACTGTCACTATGCTATATGGTGTTCCCTGCCAGTTGACTAAATAGAAATGCAGATGACCTAATTATTAATAGAAGGCAATTGATGGCGAATTGTCCTCCACAGAGGACCACCATTATGGCATCAATAAAAACATGAAGGCGCAATGAATGTTGTGAAACCTAACAAACATTTAGGTGGATTCAGTAGGAGGGATGGAATAATGCAAGAAAAAGAATAAGATGAAAATAAATTTATGGCGCAAGAGAATTTTAATATCAAACAGTTTGTGCTTTGCATAGAATCGAACAGTTTAACAGGTACGTAAATGGCAAGGTTAACAAGGCAGAGTACACAAACATATTTGTCCTATACTGCTGTCAAACCCAATAACATCAAATTGATAGGATAAGCAATCAGAGAACAAAATCCAATGCAGAAATACAGATATCTTACGGTGGAGCAGGAAGAGCAATTTACGAAGCTGTTCGTGCAAGCGCAGTAAAGGACAAACTGGATCAAGGCATATAACTGTTGAAACATTTAGTAATAGATACGACTGATAACACTACAAAACAAATACTCCTACATATATAATTATACTAGATTTGACGTTTCACGACACTCTCCCTCCACTATGTACAGAGGGAGGAGATCAATCTTCTAAATCAAAAGAAAACGAGAGTTTAGATAGCATTAAGCCACATATAATGACTGAATTTATTAATTCCAATGTTTTACAAATTCACCGCCTATGTCCAATTAATTCCCCAGCTAGGCATTAAATGGTCCTCTATCGCCTCTATTTGGCTGGACTCCTAAACTCTCGTCTTGTAAAAATCAAACATCTACTTTGAAACTTTACAATACTTAAAATTAATTTTTTAAGCCTTAAAAAAAATTGAGTAATTTTTCAGGTAAAATTTTTAAAAATTACATCTACCATAATAAAAAAAAAATGAGACCTCCTAAGAAAACGCCTAGTCTGCCTAAGAAAACATCTGAATTTTTAAAACACTGATTAATTCAATATATACAACGTCGCAGTCTTGATCATTCAAACCTGGAACTGTTACTAGATGGAACTTGAGTCCAATAAAAATCATGTGGGAACAAACTCACATCATAACATCAGCAAGATCCTTGGCCACAAAATGAAGCAAATGCAAACCAAGTCAAATGAAACACAGGAACAAGTCCAAAATGAGACCAATTCCAAAAGTATTTGGAGCTACTTTTAGACATTATTTTGTTTTAAAATTATATATATATATATATATATATAACTTAAACAGAACTCATTTTAAATTTGGGCGAAAAAGTACAAGGACGATTCAGATTCATTCTAATTTTAATACAAAATAATAATAATAATAATAATAATAATAATAATAATAATAATAATAATAATCAAATTCATTCTAATTTTAATTCAAAATAATAATAATAATAATAACAATAATAATAATAATAATAATAATAATAATAATAATTGTGGTGTGGTAAATTATGATAATTATTATTGATAATTATAAGTTTTGTAAACAAATTTAGATTTTTCTGGATATCTATTCTTAAAGGAAAATTAATTATTGCAGTGGTGTGGTAAATTATGATAAATATTTTTCAAATTTTAATCTAATTTTTTAATTACGTTGTGCCTTTTGGGCACGATAATTATTACTATATATATATATATATATATATATATATATATATATATATATATATATATATATATATATTGTTAACGCCAAGATCTTTCCTCACGTCCCAATCACCTAAGACGTGTCCGATATCCTGCACAGTTCAACAAGTCAACACATAAAGCTTAACGGCCTGACCGTCGAGGGATAGCTCCGGCGTGAGAGTCAGTACAGGCGATCACAAAGTTAACAATGGAGGATAAAAAAATGTAGTGCTTAGAGAGAGATAATAATATGATTAAGTGTTGTTACCTTTTTCCTTTGTATGATCGTTTCCCCATATGCACTCCAAAACCCGGTTTACCGTGCCACCACTACTCCTGACACAGCCCCCTCCCACGTCTGGTGATTCACCTGCTACACCATCACCTTTGTCCACCGCCGGCCATTGCAATCACATCCTCATTAATGTCATGCAGACGGTGGTAGAGATAACAGTCAACTGTAAGACCCCAAATTATTAATAAATGAAATTTAATTTTCTCTATTTATTATTTTGAAATAGTAAGGGTTGATTTGATTAATGTGGTTAGTTATGGGTAAAATGCGCAAATATTTTAAATAAGCAAGTGGTTATAAAATATTCATTTTTATCGGAGAATATTCGTTTCGTCGTTGAATATTTTTATTCATTTCGGGAATATTAAATACTGCCGTAGCGATTTCATGTGGGCCCCATAACTAAAAAGCGATTGGATGAAGAAAACGACAAGTATAAGTTGTTTATAAATAACGGCGAAGTTATTACTGATTATCTTGTTGGAATACCCGGTGATTAAAACACATAGAATGCGTTGTTCACAGCGACAAGAATAACACGAAGATTGCACCAATTATTGATTCTTACGTAAGAATGCACTACTCAATAATTGTTACGGTAATTATTATTCAATATTTTATTTTATTGATTCAATAATTGCTGCGTTGAATTTTATATTACCGTTGTTTCAATAATTGTCACTACACAATGATATTTTCCATTATGAGACAATAATTCATATTATCCGAATAATATTATTAGATAACATTATTGGCAATGTCTAGAAAGTTCTGCATCAAGGAGAGGTTTGGTCACCTAATTACGCTACCAAGAAGGAGAAATCCTTATTGAAAAACCCCCCTCTTTCCAGGAACTGCTGGTCATCGATGATTGTGATTACGTAATATTATTTGTGAATAATTAATTATTGATTTATATGATGAGGAAAATATTCATTTTATGTGGATATAGATGGAGAAAATTTTTAAAGTGACAATTGTTGAAAATCGATATTTATCTTTTCTGATAAAATAATATTTTATTATATTATTATAATATAATAATGATGATATTTTTACAATGAATGTGAGATATATGAGTATATGAGGAAGAGTATTTTTGTTACAATAAATGTTAAAAACATGTTAAACATGTCGATGGACCCCATTTCTTGACTGAAATTTGATTATAGCTTGTAAAATTGACCATTTATGGATTTCGGTCAATTTCTGTTTGAAATTTGGAAAAACTTTCTTCTCCAAAGTTGTAGATAATGGAATTTCCTATGGAAAAGACATAATGTTCGAATTTTTCTGACAAAAGGGCTATTTATTATGAATTATTGAAGTTCTGAAGTTCTGAAATAATTGATTTTTGGAAGTTTTAATTATTTTTAATATGAAAAACATTTTGTCATTAATTGTGGGTCTTGTATGTGATGTAAGTCTTTGAATTCAGATCTAGGAAAGTGGGCGTAAGAAATTTGTATATATATATTAATATTTTATTAAATTTTCGCTTTGGTGTTCTAAGCAATTTCCTATAAATAGGTGCTTAGGTTAGAATTGAAAATCACACCGTAAACCTGAAGTTTTCTCTTTCTCTCTATATTATCGAGCGTATTCTTGTGAGTATTTTGAGACTTTGAGTGTTGCTTATCTGGCACAAATTCTTCAAAGACTATATCCAGATATTCAAATAAGAAATCTTGTCTTTTCGAGGTAAGGGATGTTGTTTTCTTCTTAAATGATATTATTTTCTTCAATATCATTATCTTAGAAATATTGGTCCGAATTTTTATCAAATTTAGAACTTTTGTGTCGGGGTTACTTATTCACGATATCTGACCTTTATTCACGAATCACGACACTATTCATTTGAAAAATAAAAATTTTCTTCTTTTGTCCAAAATGTCTATTATGGTTACTATCTTTGATTGTATTTATATTTTGATCTATATTTTTGAATTCTGCTTTAAAATTGGTTATTATAGAGTATTATTGAACTTGGATAAAACCGTAATACTTAATCCCTAATATTTGTTCTTTTATCTCTTTGGATTCGTTTTCTTTAAAATATTTTTCATCATCCTCACCCTAAATGATGATATTATGAATATCTTTTGGCTCAGAGTAAAAGATGAATGATTTCGATGAATATCTTTGTGGCGTAGTGCAAAGATGAGCAGTGTTTAGATAAACAAGATCAACTGATGAATATCTTTGGCTCAGAGTGCGCAAAGATGAATATTTGATTCCAGATATATGTTGATTGATGTTACATGGATAAAATATTGACGATAGACTTTTAAATTCATATATAGAAGATAGTAGATTTTATTCTCTATTTAACTCTTCTAATGAATTATTATTTCGCTACGAATATTGATTTAAAACTTGTTGGCTATTGTATTCTATTAGATTTTTCCCTGTTGAAGACTAACGATAATTTGTTCTATATTATCTTAGTCATAATATTCTTTAATGGGCTAGTTGAGCTCACTCTTTTTCTTTTTGTTCCATTTTTTCTCGTGAGGCGAGAATGTAGCTTAGTACTAGTGGGGTATGGAATGAAGGTTCTAGAAAGTCGTTTTAGTAGTCCTCGCCATTTTTGTAAAAAATGTATCAATAATTATAATGAGGACTTATTTGAGTGTGGATATTGTCTAGATGACGATATTTGTATTTAAACTCACAGTTTTTATGTTGTATTAATAAAGTTTTAGTTATTTCTGTACCATGTATTTTGACAACTCAGAATGGGTGTTGTATACCTATTTTGGGGGCGTCACATCAACTGTTATCTTTTGTCATGATTACCGGTCAAAGCTAGGATAAGATATAATTTGCATAATGGACTGATCCAATGACTAAGCCCAATGATAAGGATGACCCATCTGACCGGATCCAACCGAAATGACCCAATAGAATAATCAAATAACTAGGCCCAAGCAATTCGGTCCAAAAAGTAAAATATACCACTGTCCAAGGGAGGAGCCCATTCGGTCTGGCCCAATATGAAAGAATCATGGCCAAACATTGCCCCCAGTCTTTTATTAAACAAGATGTTTAATGAAAGACTGTTAATAATACAAGTCCATGGTGATAGGGATTTTGTAATAAATCGAAGGGGGTCCAAATTGAAACTTATCGAGGCCCAACTGATAAGTACCGGCCAATAATTTAAATAAAATCAGAGGCCCAAAAGAGAGAAGCCCACTCTGGTTAAAGTATTATACCCAAATCCGGACGCTACCTCTTCAAATTCACCATCATTGCTGCTAATTAAATGTGTCGCCCTCGTGTACGCGGTAACCACTTGAAGATAAAAGGAAATTTTCCCCCAAATTGACAACTTTACCTGTTAATTCAAATTTCAGACGCCCTTTCGAGCTCTTAGATTTCTCTCTTTCTCATATTTCTTTCTTCTCTCTGCAAATCGTCAACAATGACTTCCTCCAGTTCTGCTGACGTCATTCCAATTCATGCCATTCCTCTTACCACTATTCCTCCTACACCTAGCCCTACCAAGGCCGCTTCGGGGTCAAACCCTAACCCCACCGAACCGCCAAGCAAAAGCACACCGAAAAAGCCTCTTCCAAACCCTTCCATCTTCTTTTAGAGTGCAGAACAATTCGTTCACGCCAACACTGCATCAACCTTGACTGAGAAGGACGTTCAGAATGCATTCGAACGGTACCAAATCTCGGCGACTCACCAATTTCGACGTCCTACCGCCACCGAGAGGATGTATCAGTGTCCAGATGGTTGGACTGCCATGCCTCTGACACTTTTGGAAAAAGGGGTTCGATTCCCCCTACACGTCTTCCTGGTCACCCTCCTGGGGTTTGTTGGTGTCGAATTCGCCCAACTGGTCCCGAACTCCTACATCCACATCTTGGCGTTCATCGCCTTCTGCCACGAAGTAGGCATCGCCCCCACTCTCGACTTCTTCTTCTCCATATACTCCATCACCAAGTCCAGAGAGAAGGGATTCAAGGTTCTGGGTAAAATAGCTGCAAAACCTGGGGAGAACTTCGAGCGACGCTTTCTGATCAGTACTCCTTCCAACAACCGAGGAAGGCATAATCAATGGCTCTTCGTCAAAGGGCCTGAAATTGCCTCTCTCCAAGACTGGACGACGTTAGACAAAGTTTCTGCAGACTTCGGGGATATAGCCGAAGAACGTGTCAAAGAAATGATCGAACTCTTGGACAACTTCCCGAAAAAGGAATGGAATTATGGTCTTCTCACCAACAAGCTTGGTTGTATGACCACAAATGTAAGCTTCAAATTTTTACCGAAGTATAACTTGCTGAAATTTATTATTATAATCAGATCTAACAAAATGTATTTCTCTGTTGCAGTATCTTTGATCAAACCCACATCAATTGACCGAAGGGATTTGGAAAAGTTTCTCTCGGGCAAACCTCCATCACCCCCCACCGAAACCCCCCAGGAAGAGGTTCCGGCTTCTAAGGCCCCAGATGCCGAGGATCTTCCTGTAGAACCAGAAGTTGCCGAAGAAACCCTCCGACCTCGCAAGAAGAAGAGGGCTATTCGAAAACTGAGGTTAATATCTCAAGAATCCCAACCAATCTCTACCTCCAACTTGATTAATATGACTGCAAACGAACGGATGCAGGCTCTTCGTATGAAGAAAAGGCGAGTCAAGGTAACTCCTTTGTCTGCCGACGACCTTCGGGTTCCTCCTCTTGTGAAAATCATCGTTTCCGAAGAAGAGCTGGGAGAACAACCTGAGACTTCAGCTTTCCCAAGTTCTGAGGCGTAGATGCTTCGACTTCTCTAAGAACAAAATCTCCCACTTCAAATCTGCGAAGCTTTACCCCCTTATTGTAATGCTTAGCCACTCTTCGTTGATAGGCTGACAATTTGATTAAAGTTGTTTCCCTGACTTCCTCGAGCAAATCCAGATTGACCTTCAGCCCTTCTTCGTTGTAAATCTCTTTAAATTGACTGACCCGAAGACTTGGAAATCCAATTTCAACTGGGACTAAGGCATCAGTACCATAGGCCAGCCTGAAAGGTGAATCCCCTGTTGTAGTCCTCGATGTAGTCCGATAAGCCCATAATACGCTGAGCAGCTCCTCTGGCCATCTTCCCTTAGCCTCATCCAATCTACGCTTGATCCCATTCAGCAGCGTTTTGTTGGTCACTTCAACTTGTCCGTTCGACTGTGGATGAGCTACTAAAGTCTTTCTGTGCTGAACTCCCAGTTCCTTCAAAAATGCTTCAAATTTTGATCCCACAAACTGACGTCCGTTGTCCGATATCACCACCTTAGGAATTCTAAAACGAAACACTACTGACTCCTTCATGAACTTTAAACATTCTTGTTACGTTATTAACCTAAGTGGCTTCGCTTCTACCAATTTAGTCATATAGTCGATGACAACTATAACAAAACTGACCTGACCTTTAGTTTCGGCAATGGACCCAGTATATCAACCCCCCAGACAGCAAAGGGTATAGGAGATAGGATCGAGTATAGCTCTTCCGGTGGCTGATGTGGGATCGGACTGTTGAGTTGACACTTCTCGCACTTCTTGACATACTCCGTTGCTTCCTTGAAGATGGTAGGCCGATAGTACTTCGACGAAGTACTTTTTGTAAGCTAATGACTTATGACCATATGGTCGCATACATGATGCCTTCGTGAACTTCTCGGACAACAGAATCGACCGGACGAGTCAAACATTTCAACAATGGAGACGAAAAGGCCCTTCGAAAAAGATCTCCATCTATCAAAACGAAGTTAGCACTCTTGTATTTGATTTTCTTGGCTAGCATCTGATCCAAAGGTAAGACGCCATCTGCCAGATACTCCAGATATAGAGTCAACCAGCAGTTGGAGCGATCAATGCACATTATCGATTCATGCTGAACACTAGGATGTTGCAAAATTTCCAAGTAAACGGATCCATCAAAAATATTAGCATCCGTAGTGGACTGACGAGAGTGCGCATCCAAGAATGGAATTGTCACTACGCTCAACTCCTTGGAATTCATACGACTGGAAATATTGAAGCCGGTCTTTCAATTATGCCAAGTACTTGACCATTCTATGACCTCGGGCTTCGTATTCCTCTGAGAGTTGCTTGACGACCAACTGAGAATCACTGAAGATGACTATTCTTTGCACTTCGAGACTCCTAGCCAGTCGTAACCCTGCTAGTACATCCTCATATATTGCTTCGTTGTTCGTAGCTCTGAACTCGAATCTGATGGCCTGCTGCACTTTGAATCCCTCCGGACTTGTCAAAATGATCCCTGCTCCATCGATGTCCAAAGTAGAAGGTCGCACGCATGCGGCGTCCATAAGCTCTCGCTTCTTTGAAGAATCGCGAATCTTTTTGTCAGGACCCTTGACACTTGTCCCGCCATCATCGCTTTTAAAACGAACACTCGACAACAAAATCGGCCCAAGGTCGCGCCTTGATGGCGGTTCGGGGATGATATTCAATAAAAAATTAGGACAACTCCATCGTCCATGCACCTAATCTCCCCGAAACCTCAGGTTTGCCCATAATTTTCTTCAAAGGCTGATCTGTGTATACCACCAACAACCTACCCTAGAAATATTGCCTAAGCTTTCGACTAGCTATTATCAAAGCAAAGGCAAATTTTTCAATGTTTGGGTACCTTGTTTCAGCATCCCTAAGGGCATGGCTTACGTAGTAAACCGGGTGCTGCTTACCCCCAACTTCACGCACCAAAACTGCTCCTACTGCCAACGAACTAGCTACTAAGTACAAATATAGAGGCTCAGCAGGTGCGGGCTTCACCAACAAAGGCGCCGAAGACAAATAGGTCTTGATACTCTGGAAGGCGTCTTCACATTCTGAAGTCCACTGGAACGTCTTAGCATTCTTCGGCCCTTTCAAAGTCTCGAAAAACGGCAAACATCTTTCTGCCGACCTGGACATAAATTTCCTCAATGCTGCAATCCTTCTAGTCAGATGTTGGACATCTTTAAATGACTGAGGAGTTTTCATATTCAGAATTTCTTAAATCTTCTCTGGGTTGGCCTCAATTCCTCTCTGACTGACAAGATAACCCAGAAACTTGTCAGCCCCTAATCTGAAGGTGCACTTAATAGGATTTAGCCTCAAGTTGTGATGACGAACTGTCTGAAAGTATTCTTCTAAATCATCCACGTGTTTCTGCACCTGCATGCCCTTGAAAATCATGTCATCGACGTACACCTCCATGTTCTTGCCCAATTGATATCTAAAGACGAAGTTCATCATCCTCTGGTATGTGGCTCTGGCATTGATTAGGTCAAAGGTCATTTTCTTGTAGGCATATACCGAACGATGCGTAATGAACGTCGTCTTCGGTATATCCTCTTTACACATGGAAATTTGATTATACCCAGAGAATGCATCCATGAAGCTCAATAAAGCATACCCCAAGTCGCATCGATGAAATTTGGTCGATGTGGGGGCGTGGTAGAAATCCTCAGACAAGCTTTGTTCAGATCTCAGATAGTCGATGCAGACTTCGCCATTTCCCATTCTCTTACGGACGAGAACCACATTCGCCATCCACTGCGGGTAGTCGATCTCAAAGATGAAGTCCATGACCGGTGACTTTTGCAATCTCTTCATCGATGATCAACAAGGCGCCGGTGCAAAAATTCTCCTCTTCACCGAATCAAGCTTCTTTGACGGGTCCACTTCCAACCGATGCTCAAGCAATTTCCGCCACCCTGGCATATCCCGAGGTTCCCACGAGAGATGTCAAAGATAAGAACAGTAGAGCTCCATGAGGTTCGTCCGGAGAGGTTCCGGCAGACCCGAACCTATTTTTATTGTCTTGTTTGCCTTGCCAGGAATGAGCTCGATCTCTTCTGTTTCCCCAGCTGGCATGACTAATGGCTCTGAACTGCTCTCGGTGAAGGGCTCGATCTCTATCGCCATGGTCTATTTTTACTTCGACACCCCTACTCCCGAAGTGATCACAGCATTTCTATAACATCTTCTGGCCAAATCCAGATCCCCTTTCACCTCTCCAACTCCATGAGCCGTGAGAAATTTGATTTTGAAATGAGGGATCGAAGTCACAACTTGTAAAGCAGTTAAAGTAGGCCTCCCCAAAATGGCATTATACGCAGAATCTACATGCACAACATAAAATTTGCAAGTTATTTCTACCTGTTGGAGAGACGTTCCGAAGATGACCGGCAGCTCAATAGTTCCAGCCACCTTGACTGGATCGTTGCTAAAGCCGCACAAAGGAGCCTCCTATCCGATCTCCATCTTCTACCCATCCAGATGCATCCTCTGATAAGCGTGGGCATACCGAATATCCACAGAAGACCCGTTTTCGATCATCATTCTCTACATATCCACCGAACCCACTTGTGCAGTTACCACCAGTGATCCCTCATGCGGTTCGATGGTTTCCGAAGGGTAATCCTCATCAAGAGAAGGAGATTACCGCATTCGGATAAGTCTGTCGGTCTTGGGAGGGTACCGCCAACCATACGTAATCGAATCCAGATAACTTCGACGCTTCTTTCCAACAAGCTTGCAAGAAGTACCCCCGGTGATGACATCCACCACATGCCTTGCAGGCTATCCAGGAGCTGGCAATGCGTGTTAAACTGGCTGAGCTGCCTGAACAGGCTCTCTATCCCGTTGCTGGGCTTGTTGAGTCGTTCTTGCGGCCACATACTGAACTAGGGCACCCCTTGAACCTTCCTTTCTATAAAGTCCTTCAAACTAGCACAATCATTCGTATCGTGACCCGAAGCTTGATGATAGTCACAATACTTACGAGAATTACCTGCTCCGAGCTTAAGGTTGTCTCGAGGTGGTTCGAAGATAAGTTGATTTTTGATTTGGTCCAGGATAACAGCCCTATCAGTATTGAGTTGAGTGTACGTCCTATTTACTTTCTGGGTCGGAGCGGACGAACGACCTCCTCCCTGTCTCCAGTTGTTATTATACTTCTTCGACCCACCATCATAGCGATCTTTATTCCCTTCACTTTTCTTCTGGTCTCCGTCTGTTCTGTCCTGATTTGTCTCCTTGAGCCGATCCGAAAAAGGACGCTTAAACTGCTCATGGCCTCCTCTACCACGATGTAGCCTTCTGCCTTATCGAAAGCTTCAGCAAGACTCTTCGGGTGGTGAAACATCAACTTCTTCACCAATTTCTCTGACTTGACTAAGTCTAAACCATTCTGAAACAATCCGACTGCTTGAAGATCATTCAAGTCTGTCATTTGGCCTACTGCTTCACGGAACCGTTTCACATACTGGCCCAAAGACTCATTCGAATACTGTCGAACCTGAGCCAATAAGCCGGTTGGTTTTTCCCTCCTCTTGTTGCTCCCAAAACGAGCATGGAACTTACTGCACAAATCCGCCCAAGATGAGATTGAATCTGAATGCAACGTCCCCATCCACTGTTTGGCGTCTTTTTGGAGCGTTGTCACAAAGGTATGACACTTAGCAGCATCGCTAAAGTCATAATAATCCATCAGTCGGTCGAACGCCTGACTGTGGTCATAAGGATCCCCCGATACATCATAGCTTTCTATGTGGGGAAACTTCTTGGTGGGGTCAGCTTTCTCTTTAAGAATCTCTGCGAAAAAAGGAGATGTCTTCTTTCCCGAAGTATCCTTTGTTTGTTGGACTTCGGCGAGCTGCTTCCGAAGTTCCTTTAGCTCTTTAACTAGATACTCAACTCCTTCTGGCTGAGATGATGCTTCTTTTTTCGGTAACTCTCCCTTCCTCTGAGTGGACCGGCCTTTAACAATGGAACCCCCAACCTTCGAAGGACTTCTCTGACGACAAGTGTCCACAGGGCGGTGTGCCCTCAGTGGACCCTCCGAGCGCGACTCTGGACCTCCGCGTCATTGCCGAGCTCTGTCGTCATTGTGATGAGAATGTACTGGTGAGTGCCTTCTTTGTATTCTCGGGTGTATACTCTCTGGACCAGCCTCTTTGCCTGCTTCGACCCTACTTCGACCCTGCTCCCTAGAACCGACAGGGTGGTGTGCCCTCTTCGATCTTTAGGGAGTAGGGCTTCTTGATCTTCTTCGTTCTCGAGGTTAGTCCCGAGATTCACGACCCGAATGGCAGGCTCTTTTCCCCTCCTGTGCCCAAGCTCTTCGGACTGAACATAGCTAGACGCTTCCTCCTTTAACTCCGTCATCCGAAGCATCTGCTCGGCTATATCCTGTCTTTGTTTCAGAAGTGCCTCCATGGCCTTGTCTGCTTCGTCTACCATTTTAGCCAACTTGGAGGCTTTATCTTCCTGATCATCTCGGTGTCGGGTTCTAGGCGGTGTGCCTTCTACTCGTTTCCGACCATGACCAGGTCCTTTCTTATCCGTGAAAACTAACCTTCGCTTAACGTTACCCACGGGCTTCGGGCGAGAACCTTCAGATGGGCGTTTGGAAGCCGTGGTTGGCATACGAAAGCACCGATTGCGCAGTCCCAAATGATCTTTGGACCGATATCATGGTAGGTGAGATTTAACCGATGACCATCGGTACATCCTTCAGTGTAGGTGTTCTACTCTTCCCCATGATTCCGACGTAGAACAAACACAGTTTGTGATTGAAAATATTCAGGATACTAGAACTCAGCCTTCCTTCTAGCGCCAGTGTTAACGCCAAGATCTTTCCTCACGTCATAATCACCTAAGACGTGTCAATATCCCCGCATACCAACAAGTCAACACACAAAGCTTCGACTATTAACCGGCCGAGGGATAACTCGTGAGAGTCAAGTCAAAGTAACACAAAGTTAACAATGGAGGATAAAAAAATGTCTAGTGTTTACAGAGAGATAATAATATGATTAAGTGTTGTTACCTTTTTCGTTTATATGATCGTTGCCCCATATGCACTCTAAAACTCGATTTACCGTGTCACCCACTACTCCTGATACAGCCCCCTCCCACGTCCAGTGATTCACCTGCTACACCATCACCTTTGTCCACCTCCGGCCATTGCAATCACATCCTCATTAATGCCATGCAGACGATGACAGAGATAACAGTCAACTGTTATCTTTTGTCATGATTACCGGTCAAAGCTAGGATAAAATATAATTTGCATAATGGGTTGATCCAATGACTAAGCCCAATGATAAGGATGACCCATCTGACCGGATCCAACCGAAATGACCCAATAGAATAATCAAATAACTAAACCCAAGCTATTCGGTCCAAAAAGTAAAATATACCACGGTCCAAGGGAGGAGCCCATTCGATCTGGCCCAATATGAAAATATCATGACCCAACATATATATATATATATATATATATATATATATATATATATGTTGAGAATGGATGTGAACGAGACATTAAGGTTTATGGAGTGAAAAAGTTCTAGCTAGTAGAATACGTATACATGCTAAGAGTAAACAAGAAACAGAATTGCTTATATTTTGTAGTATGAAAAATTAAAAAACAGGTAAAGAAGCACAAAGCTTACCACGAAGAGGATGATCACAGTGCGAGAAGATTTTAATCCTAGTTAATCACGAAGAAACAATGATAACATATGACCATGGATGAAATAAAGGAAAGATTTTGATTCCTAGCAAAATCATTAATGACGTGTCTAGTGCTATAACCTAAAAAATACATGTAACAATCATTAACCTGCGGACGAGTAACTTTAGACGATTCTAAGAAGGTTCCTATAGGTTCCTAGTACATAGCAACCGACTAATAAAAACATAATTAGGGTGTATGTTATATGGCCTCCTTAATCTAATCAGAGAGAGCAACAAACATTTGTTTTCATGGAAAAGATTCCTAATGGCTAAAAAGATATTAGCCCTTTTTCCACCCTGAGCTAAAAGATTCAGACATAAAATGATAAAACAGAGTGGGAAGATTACAATTGTGAACCAAGCTAAAAACGTGATATATTGCTTCAATGAAAAAAGAAACAACAGAGGAAGAGTGAGTGAGCGAGCGAGAGAGAGAGAGAGGAAAAAAATTGATCATAGTAAAATAAGACAAGGAACCTGCTCATTATCATAATATTACACTCATGTAAACAAATTTAAATTTCAAACTCAGGACTAAGAATCTGACATCACAAACACACTAAATAACAAGTTCACATTCATACATACAAAGCTATGGTGTCCTATGGTTTCGGTTAATAGTCGCACAATAACACAAAATATACAAAACTGAAGACCCCAATGCCAAGAGAAGAGACATCCTTGCAACAAAAGTAATCTCGGAATTATATTTCTGATGCTTGCAAAAGCAACCTTCAGGCCCCCGAGCCTCGGGTATCCTTCAGGTATAATGGTCACGATCTAAGACCAAGTTGATATCATGCGCTAATCACTACCAACCTTGCCCTTCCTCAAAAAAGACAAGGGAACTAGCAAAAAGTGTATGGGCTGATACATGAACTCCAAAAACAAAATACCATCCAGTAACAGCAGAAAATCATATGGAAGTTTAATGTTGGCGACAATGATCAGGAGAAAACTAAAATATAAACTCAAACTGCCATTCCCCACCATGTGGAAGTGACATCTGAAGTAAAGATCTTTAATCACAGAAAGGCTCAACCTTGAACCTGTAAAGCAGCTTCTTCTTTTTCGAAGTAGAGTTATCAATAGTAAGCAGCAGCTTACCAAGTTCAGTAATTTTGAAGCTGTTGGACGCAACTGGTTCATCAGTTGGGGACATCTTCTTTGCCTTATGTATAATAACTGTGTAGCCATTTTCAATTCTAGGCACATATTCAGCACTGTAACTCACTTCCCAGCCGACTACCCGTAGTTCCCAAACAATAATACATTTCTGCAATTAAGTTACACACCCAATTACAAGCAGTAAAACTGGATCTTTTAGTTTAAAAGGATTTGTATGTATATGGTATTAACTTTAGCTGTATAGGTTAAACAGACAGAAAAAGCAATACATTACTTTTATAAACTACAAGAATGACAAGAGACATTGCAACAGCACCTCATTTACAAGGATTTCCACAGTTTGCTTGGTGGCGGGTTTTATAGTAATCTGTGATGCTGGATCATTAATAGTGAATGCCGGATTGCAATCACAAAAATCTACACTCAAACCACCATACTGAATCGGTACTTGCTCTGGATTTATGTATCTAATACATCAATCAAATACAAGACAAATTAACACCATAGCCAAACCATAAACATTATTGATAAGACCACTTAAAATCTAAGTTTTCAGTTATTGAAAAAGAACATTAAACTCACTTGAAAAGGGTTTCTGCAGTTTTGGCAGGGCTAGCAAATACAAACTTGCTTTTGGTTCTCTGGGTCATGAACGGACTGATCATTGTATAAAACGCCAGATACCACCAAGGGACATTAATGAACACCTTATTAAATCCAAAACAACACAATATTATATCAGAGCAGGCAACGAGATCCACTCAAATGACATACACAACAAAACTACTAGCATGTAAATTAAAATTTACACAAAATGGAAAGGAACAGTTTCAGAATATCAACAAAATCCTGCAAAATAGATCCAAGTTACAACTTACAAGTAACAACATTAAAGTATAAGCCCTCTGGCCAAAATGAGATTCCATCTTCTAATAAATATGAATTTGCAGAAAAGTCATCAATTTCCCATTTAACCTCCAAACTCAATTTAAATAATAACAATGATTTGCAGAAAAGTTATCAATTTCCAACATAATGCCTTTTTTTTTAGTCCATTTCTAAAAGGGTAATCTCCTGTTAAGCAGGGGAAAAACAAAAGGGACACCCATTTTGGGACAAATATAGTAACTACATAATAAAACTTAGCAAAAAGAGTATACCTGCTTTGCAACAAATTCAGGATAATTGTCCTGGAGCAATTGTAAAGCTTGTTTGGTGGCTAATCTAAGTTCGGTCTTTCCGGGTCCTGGCGAGTTCTTCAGATCACTAACCTGAAATATAGTACATGTTCCACCAGGACTGAAATCAAGCTTCCTAATACTCCTTTCCAAAAACTGAACTCGCCATCGAAGAAACTTGGTTCTCTTCTCCTCGTCAGCAAAAGTCTTCTTATACAATTCCTTATTCTGAAACTCCCCATACACATTGTAACAAACTGGGTGACCTTCTCTATCAAAGCCATCCATAAAAACAACCTTATCAAGATCATCCCCAATATTCTCATCTATCAAACCCTCAATCCCAAAATCCTTTCTCCATTTCACTGCATTTTTAAGCATTGTAAATGCTTCTTTCACTTTAAAATCCCTGGCCCTCAAAAATTTCAGTAAAATCACATCACTCCTCTCATCTTGTAAAAGTAGTATGCCCCAAATGCGAACTTCTTGCTTTTCTTCACTTTTAATGAATTCCTGAACAGAGTTCTTCAGCTCATCAAGTGCCCTTTTCTCTGAATCTGAGAGATCTGAGACTTTGTTGCTTTCTTCTTTGAAAGAAACAAGAGATTGAGGGATTTTCTTTGATTCTTCAACTGGGTTTGGTTTTTCTGCTTCAATAACTTCTTTTTCTTCTTCTTGGGTAGTAGCTGAGTCTTCTAATGGAGTTTCTGTCTCTGTGACGGAGACAGTCTCCGGCGGCGGCGACCGGGAGTACTCTTTCTCGGCAGTTGGTTCCGTCAGCTCTTTGGGTGTTTCTGGGGCATTCGCCGGAGGAGATTTGGTCGGAGATTTATCGGCCATATTGGATTTGGGGTTTTGAAAGTATAGTACCAGAGCTCCTTTTTGCATTCGGCAGAGTGAGAAAATTTATATTTTATAAGTTGTAAGAGAGATGCACTCAAACAGATGCTCAAACAAAGGTCTCTTAGGATGAGAGATTCCCCTCACGAGGAAAAGTTACACATGGTATTATTTTCTGTTGACAGCGCATAAAGAAGTGAAGGAGCAAAGGATGAGTAGGGTTGTAAGCCCATGCAAAGCTGACTATTGATCGTCTTGAAAATATGATTTAAAGTTTGAATTTGAATTTGAATTTGAATTTGAATTTGAGTTCGAATTTGATTTGAGTCCAATATAATTTATACTTATTTTTGGTTTAATAATACACAAGTTGAATTCGAGCATATCAGTGTTCATTCAATTCATTCAATTTAGGGTTCGATTATTTTATTTTTTCTCGATACGTACTCGATGGATCATATTCGAATATCGGTCTTGTCGACGACGAGAAAAAAATTATTTTTTAAAATTCTTCTTTTTACCATTTATTTGAAATGGCGAGTTTGAAAAGAGTCCGACACAAAATGTTGACGATTTGAAAATTCAAAGTCGCTAGTTGGTAGTTTTGAAATAGTTGTACCAACTCAACCGAATTTCAAAAGGTTTACACAAAGGCCCAATTATTAGACTTTGTTTAACAAGCCTTGAAAATCGAGATTTAAAGAGTTTGGGGGCTTGATTAAGCGAGGGAAGGTGTTAGGCACCCCCGACTTCCGTGAAAACACGGTTACTGCATCTTTTCAATTCTCTAATTTATTTGAAGTGTGTGTAGTAAATTGGGTCTAAGTGCATTATTTGGAAGTAGTGTTATTCCTCGTTTGCACCTATATACAAAGAGTTCGACTTGTATAAAAGTTCAATTTTAAGCAATATATACATAAATGATGTTTTAAAAATAGGTTTTCAAACCCTTATGCTCACATAGTAATTGAGGCCTTTGATACTTCCATTTGATTTTGTATTCGGTTTGTTTTGATTTTATTCTGGAGATGCGAAGCATCTTCGACAAAAATAATATACATATAAGTGTCGAGCTCCTTATGGGCATGAAAGCCATCAAAGGATGTCCGAATACCACATATATAATTTACAAGCTAACTGTACAATTAAAAATGGTCCATCATGGGAACCAGATCTAGATCCGTCAGTTGAATCTTAGATCCTATGGCTGCTAAGCTCACATAATATCATACGAATAGCCTAAATAACGAGGATACTGAAATAAAACAGATATTTAACCTAAACGACGCAAAACAAAGGATTCATTAGTTAAATTCCTACCTGCTCAGAGTAAAACTTCCCGTTCCCTCTAGATACAGATTTAGGGTCACATGGTTGCTTAATATTTACAAATAAAAAACTAGATTTAAATAAATATTAGCCATTCTAGCTCAACGGTTCCAGTTTTATAACTTTTAAACCGGTTAAAAATTAGATATAGCTAGATTTAAATAAATTTAGTCCACAAATTTAAATATTATGGATTTACATTGAATGAACAGTTAAAACAGATATTTAAACACAAAGAAACAATTAATTATATATATATATATATATATATATATATATATATATATAAATGAAAGCAAGTAAAAGCCACATATAGTCCAGGCTCAACTATTTGGTTTAAGTATATATATATATATTAAGGCAGTAGAAAGCTTCAAATCTAAAAAATCTTACTGATTGTCTTTGCAAAGAAGGCTTTTGCAGCTTTTGGAGCTTGAAAACTTAGTTTTCACAGGTTAAAATTTGATATGTCGTAGAATATATGTATACAAGTGTTTAGAAAGAAGAATATTAAAGTTTGGAACACTATATGAGGAGTTAAAATCTAAAATATAGTTTCCTCTTCTTCTTTTTTCCTTTTTTCTTTCTTTTTATGGCTGATGGGGGGGGGGTCTTATTTATAGACCAAAATAGCCACGATCTACCTACGAAAACTCGGGTGGGCCTGGGCCCTGTGGGTCCCGTCATCTTGAAGTACATGCATTCGAACTAAAGTGCAGTCTGCTCGAACCTTCATAACTTTCAATCCGGGAGTCCGATGGAGGTGTGCTATACCATTCCGGAAAGCTCTTTCCTAGAGCTACGCAATGACACAGGGCTTGCCCTTTTTCGAATCCAAGAAGATGGGTCCATGATCGAAATGGCATCTTCGGGTCGTCGTAGGCAGTTCGTTGAGCTATTTGCGTAGCTTACGCTCGGAAGTGCTGCAATGGCTCTTCGTGACCCAATTTACAGCTGTATTTGTTTTATTCAAATTGACTTATCAAAATGACCGTTCTGCCTTTCCAGGGGTTGTCTCCAAGGTTGACGGGGCTTTTGGTTGTCCTTCGAGGTTATCTTCAAGGTTTGATTGCAGTCAACTTTTCTTTTCCTTAGGGTTGATCTCCAAGGTTGATTTGATGTTTCACGGGGATGTCTCTGTGACGCCCCCAAAATAGGTATACATCACCCATTCTGAGTTGTCAATACATGGTATAGAAACAACTACAACTTTATTATTACAACAGTAAAACTGTGAGTTTAAATACAAATATTATCATCTAGACAATATCTATACTCAAATAAATCCTCATCACATTTATTGATACATTATTTTACAAAAATGGTGAGGACTACTAAACAACTCTCTCTAGAACCTTCATTCCATACCCAGGCTCGTGATTTCGCTATATTCTCGCCTCCACGAGAAAAATGGAACAAAAAGGAAAAGGGTGAGCTCAACTAGCTCAAGAATGAATATTATGACTAAGATAATATACAACAAATTATCCGTTAGTCTTCAATGAGGGAAAAAATCTAATAGAAATACAATAGACAACAAATTTTAAATCAATATTACAGTAACAACGTAAATTGAAATAATAATTCATTAGAAGAGTTAAGTAGAGAATGCAAACTACTATCTTCCATGTATGAATTTAAAAGTTCATCGCTATCTTTTTATCCTCAGAACATCAATCAATATATATCAAAATCGGGATACTTTATTTTGAATAACCTTGCTCATCATATCCATTTCATCATTAGTCATCCGAAGACATGACTAAGAATTCATAATTTGAATAGTAGTTCTGAAGGCGTACTGAATATCCTCGTCTGGTATTTTCACCCGATGAATATCAACCCATAGATCCATTAACGAAAACCTTAAGTGAATCCTTCGGTAACTGGGTCAAAAACAAAATATGTCAACATTCATTAGAGGATAAATTCATTCTCGACATTTATACTAGCAGAAGATTCAGATTCATTAATACAAGCTTTGTCGTGATGAGTAATGGCTTTTCTTCTTTAAAGAAAATTAGAGCAAATACTGATGTGAGAAGTACTTCATCGAAATCCATGTCCAACAACCAGATAGGTGGACCTTTAACTCTCAAGTTCAATAGAGCCATTTCGTATGGGGTTTTACCATGGGCTTGTACTGCAGTTGTAAGATCAGTAAAGATTAAACTTCACGCTCTATATTGGGGACGTGAAGTTCTTCGAAATTCGTTTGGTCAACCTCAGATGGATTAAATGTTAATATTATTGGCGCTCTTATTCAAATCCATAACATGGGCTAAGAAAGCTTGACATCCGGTCTTCTTCAATAAAAACGAATAAGCCTTTATGATTAGATCTTTACACATGATTGATTTTAATGATTTAATTGTTGAATTCCAGCTGGTTAGGAATATAAATCTAACAACTCATTTAAAATAATCATATTTTACATTGTGAGTGTCACCAAAAGCCTTATCTTTGAAAGAGATTCACACAGTAAAGTAACGGGTCAGAGAGATAAACGATGGGTGTACCTTATCGATAAGGTATAAACTTCGCAAGAATTTATAAATAAGCTTTCGTGGATCACCTACGTTGGTTCTTTATTATGACCAAATACAACAAACGCCTTCCTGATCGTCAACTTTGACTTCTTTCGAATATCTTGTTTCGAGTCACCGTCCTCACTAGAATCATGTGCCTCCGATATCTTTGGTAGCGCATTAACTTCACAATAGGATACTTCCTCTTATCGTCTTCGAGTTGTCCTTCTTTTCCAAGATTTGAAGTATATGACCGTTGCATCGTTTCATCTCCCTTAGAACCCTTTGCAAAGACCGGCCGTCTCTTCACACGGTCTAACATCCTTCAAAATCTCCTCCCCGACTCGCTTCATTTTCATGGCTATTGATTACCACCCGAGTAGTTACCGTTTTGTCCTAAGCTTTCTCCTACCGGGTTATCATTATTCGCTGATCGCTTATCTCGGACACGATCCTGGTTGTGGTCCTCTCAGTTGATCAGTATTGTCATATCTCGCTCACAATAATCGAGCACTTGTTACAACATCTGATTAGAGAAAATTTTACGAGAAATGAGATGTCATTTACGCTGTTTCAAACCTCTAAGTAAAACATGCTTGTACATGCTCCTCATTCTCCACGAAATGAGGTGCAAACTTGATAACTCTGCAAACTTTGTATCCTCGAATCTTGTGAGACACCAAATACTGTTTTATTTCTGCATGAACGACCTGGATCTTAATGCACTTCCTTCATACGACTTAACACTTTCGTGGAAAGTATTTGTCATTAAATAGCTTCTGAACGCTCTCAAGATACGCCGAAAAGTATTTGGATGGCACGCTTCACAAACTCCCACCAAGTGTTCAGTCTACCATGGAACATCAAAAGGTGGCGAATGGAATCCTTCGCTCAGCAATCCCAAGACATCGAATATCTTGGTTAATTTTTCTTCACCCATGTTTCCACGTGACGGATCATTCGGGCTTTCCACTTAAATTCCTGGTAAACTTCTCTTTGAACGTAAGGCCGTCTGGTGACAAAATGCGGAATATATCATTTCCTCCCGTGATTTTGAATCACGAAAGTTCCCCTGCCGTCGATTTTTTGTAATGCACAAAAGCTTATCTCAAACAGATATTCCAATGGCCTCATTTACTTCATACATTATTCTCACGACATTCTCAAATACCGGATTATAATAAAACAAGTGGTTGATTGAGGAAATCAATATATCACATAATATCCTTAACATCACCAATTAACAAATAAGCTTAGGTAGGACACACTAGCCAAGGATTTACTCATGTTCTATTCCCAGTGGTTCCGCCAGATCGTCCATTCCATCCAACCCATTCGAGTCGCCAAAATCGTCGGTACGTAAATAACTTGCTGACTTTATTATACGACATATAAACTTTGGTTTAAATCGATATTGCCATCTAGATAATATCCACACGCAAATAAATCTTCATCATCAATTATCAATAACCATTATTTTTACAAAAATGATGAGGACTACTAAACAACTCTCTAGAACCTTCATTCATATTCCGACTCATGATTCGTCTATACCTCGCCCGAGAAAAATGGAACAAAAGGAAAAGGTGAGCTCAACTTACAGAAAGAATGAATATTTGGCATCTAAGATAATAGCAAAACAAATTATAGTTAGTCTTCATCTACTGTATACAATAGACAAAGGCCAACGTCGCTTTAAATCGATATTCGCAATCCGAAATAATAATTGCCAAGTTGAGAATGCAATTTTAAATTCTCGTCTATATTCAAATTCTTCTATGCATTAGGCCATGAAGCGAATAAGAGTGATTACCTCACGATTATTTTTTAAAATGAATACGATCATATTGTAGTCCTTTGGGATGTACTAACGAAATGAGTATCTTTCACAATAAAGTACATTGGCAACTTGAATCAAACAAGATTTACAACTGTCTGAATAGTGGAAAATCTAATGAGAAATCTTTAAAGTTTTATTGGAATGTTCAAATCCCTCCGTTGGGTTCCTGCGTTAGTTACAGAGAATCGAGAAACTACTATCTTCATCACATATTCATCTTTTACTTTGCCTAAAAGATATTCATCACCGGTCATGACTTCATCTCAAATCAAAAATGCCGTAAAAGATATTCTTGCATAAATCATTCATCGTGTTTTGCACTACGGGCCAAAGATATTCTTCAAATACGCTTTCTCAATTGTTGTTCACCGGGAGGTGCCGCCAAAGATATTCCATAATATCATCGCGTTTAAGAGTGAAGATGATGAAAAATATTTTTAAAGAAAGCGAATCCCAAATACAAATGAAACAAAATGTTACAACATATAAAAGGATTAAGGATTAAGGATTCGTACTTTGTTTTATTCACGTCCAAAAATACCTCAAAAATAATCGTTAAGTAGATGGTGTAAAATTCAAGAATGATCAAAACATGGATCTGATACAATCAAAGATGTTCTTGAAAATCATTCGTCTTTTACTCTAGTATCCGAATATCAGAATTAGATATTTTGGACAAAAAGAAGAAATTTTATTTTAATTGAATAGTTAAGTATCGTGAATAGGTGCAGTATCGTGAATAGTAACTCAAACAACAAAAGATAGAAATTCCAAAAAAAACATCTTCACGCTTACATGAATAGTACTCGTGAATAGTAACTCGTGAATAGTAACTTTCATGAATAGTAACTCGTGAATAGTAACTCATGAATAGTAACCAGAGCATGAAAAAGTTCCAAATTTGATAAAAAGTTCCAACCAATATTTCATTGATAATGATATTGAAGAAATAATATCATTTGAGAAGAAAATAACATCCCTTACCTCGGAAGATTTGTACTTCTAATTTTGAATCTAGGATATAGTCTTTGAAAGGAACTTAGAATCCGAATCTAACAATACTCAAAGTATACTCAAAATACTCACAAGAATACTCGATAATATAGAGAGAAAACTTGATTCACGGTGTGATTTTCAATTCTAACCTAAAGCACCTATTTATAGGAAATTGCTTAGAGAACATAAAGCAGAAAATTTAATAAATTAATAATATAATTATAAAATTTTCTACACATGCCTAAAATCTGATTTGACCATCAAACACATGCCACCTTCTAGAAAAAGTAAGAAAAACGTTTTTCTAATTTTAAATATTTTAAACTTCAAAAATCAATTATTTTGAACTTGAACTTCAATAATTCATAATAAATAGCCCTTTCATTAGAAAATTCGAATCTCGCGAATTTTATAGGAAATTCAATTCTCTACAACTGCGAAAAGAAAGTTTTCCAAATTCCAAATAAAGAAATTGGCCGAAATCCACAAAGGCGATTTTTGAAATTTATAATCAAATTTGATCAAATAATAAATGGGGTCCACCGACATGTTTAACATATTTTTAAACATTTATTGCAACAAAAATACTCTTCCTCCTCGTATACTCATATATCCCACATTCGTTGTAAAATATCACCATTATTATATTATTAAAATATAATAATATATTTAAATAATTATTTTATCGGAAAAGATAAAATTTCAATTTTCAACAATTGTCACATTAAAAATTTTCTCCATCTATATCCACATAAAATCAATATTTTCCTCATCATATGAATCAATAATTAATTATTCACAAATAATATTACGAATCACAATATTGTGACAACCAGCGTTCCCGGGAAGAGGGGCTTTCAATAAGAATTTCTCCTTCTTGCGCCGCAATTAGGTGACCAAACCTCTCCTTAAACGAACTTTCTAGACATTGCCAATAATGTTATCTAATAATATTATTAAGATAATATGAATTATTGCTTCGATAATGAAAAATATTGTGTAATGACAATTATTGAAACAACAAAGAATATAAAATATCAACGCAGCAATTATTAACTCAATAAAATATCGAGCAGTAATTCATCGTAACCATTATTGAAGTAGTGCCTTTTACGTAAGGATCAATAATTGGTGCAATACCGCAGGTATCTTCTTTAACAACGCCAGACATTAACGTGTTTTAACCATTAGGGTATTCCAACAAAGTGTTAATGGTAACAACTACGTTGTTATTTTAAACAACTTATATTTGTCGCTTTCTTCATCCAATCACTTTCCGTTATGGGTCCACACATGGTCACTTCGGCTGTAAATACGAATATTCCCGACACAGCATCGAATATTCCACGACCAAACGAATATTCCCCGACAACAATGAATATTTTATAACCACTTGCTTATTTTGAAGTATTTGCGTATTTTACCCTTAACTATCCACATTAATCAAATCAACCCTTACTATTTCAAAATAATAAATAGAGAAAATTAAATTTCATTAATAATAAGTTGGGGTCTTACAGTCTCCGTGGCTATATTTGATGCTATGGTCCGCTAGGGTTATCTCTGGAGTGTGAAAAAGATATTTTTGCCTTCCTGCATAGTTAGTAACAGGAAAATGAAATTTCGAGTGTCTACAGATGCCCCTCTTTATCATGTTTATGCAATGCTATGGAATGAACATGATAAAGATTACTAGACACTTGAAATATGACAATGTATATGTAATGATGCAAATCGCATTGTAATGAATGTTATGATGAATGTTTGTAGACACTCGAATTTCTCAGACTTACTGTTACTAACATTAGGGAGGATGATTAGGTCTTTAAGAGAGAACCCTGAAAGACAATCCAAATCCACACCGGATACTACCGAAAGTTCAGCATTAACCCCGGATCGCAATTTGGGAGTAACGGTTTCAACCTCGGATTTAACCCCGAGACCTGCAGATACAATATCGGAACACACACCGGAGAAGACCGATTAATCTCGGAGATAACCCCGAGGTATCCAGTCTCAGTCCTAACCATGGGAATAGCTACCAACCTTGGTGATAACCCCAAGGAATGCGCTTCGTAGATAACCCGAAAATGCTTGTTTCAAATGCCATCGCCTTCAATCTCTAAGACTCACAACGAAATACACGCGTGCCAACACGGCAATCACATCGGGAAGATAGGCACCTCAAAGATGACAATGAGGATCTTCAACAAATGCAACAGTCAATCTCGGTGAAGTCTCGAGCAACGTCTCGCTCATCGCCCAATCCATAAAGAATAATTCGGTGAGGGGCAATATCGCTTATCTCGCCCAACACGATGCCACGCCTCGCCTCTACGCAACAATGTCCCACAAGGCTAACCAATCCCAAGTGACTATTCAAGGGGTAACAGATGAAAGTTAAAGCTTAAAATAGGAGGGCATCGTCCCCATCTTCAAAGACATCGACAAACTCTAATCCCATGCCATCATACAACTCTCGAAACGCAGCGGTCCCCAAATAGGTCCTGAATACCTCAAAACGGATGCCCGGATTACACTTCTCAAAATCCGAGTGGACATTACAGTGCCTGAGTGCACGTACTTCGAGACAAGACGTGTAAGACCCCAAATTATTAATAAATGAAATTTATTTTCCTCTATTTATTATTTTGAAATAGTAAGGATTGATTTGATTAATGTGGATAGTTATGGGTAAAATACGCAAATATTTCGAATAAGCAAGTGGTTATAAAATATTCATTATTGCCGGGAATATTCGTTTGGTTGTGGAATATCTGTGATCTTTGTGGGAATATTCGTGACGACCAGCATAGTTTTTTGTGGGCCCCATAACGGAAAGCGATTGGATGAAGAAAACAACAAATATAAGTTGTTTATAAATAACCACGTAGTTGTTATCGCTAGTATCTTGTTGGAATACCCTTGGTTAAAACACACTAATACGCCGTTGTTGAACAAGAAGACACGGTATTGCACCAATTATTGATTCTTACGTAGAAGGCACTACTCAATAATTGTTACAAGAATTATCGCTTAAAGATTTTATTGATTTAATAATTGTTGAGTTGATATTTTATATCATTGTTATTTCAATAATTGTCATTACATAGTATTTTCATTATCGAAGCAATAATTCATATTATCCGAATAATATTATTAGATAAAATTATTGGCAATGTCTAAAAGTTCTCATCTAAGGAGAGGTTTGGTCACCTAATTCAGGTGCCGCAGTAAGAGAGATCCTTATCGAAAGCCCCTTTCTTCGGGGAACTACACGGTCACAAAGATTGTGATTCGTAATATTATTTGTGAATAATTAATTATTGATTTATATGATGAGGAAAATATTAATTTTATGTGGATATAGATGGAGAAAATTTTTAATGCGATAATTGTTGAAAATTAATATTTTATCTTTTTCCGATAAAATAATTCATTTAAATATATTATTTTAATAATATATTAACTGGTGATATTTTTATAATGAATGTAGGATATATGAGTATATAAGGATGAAGAGTATTTTGTGGCATTAAATGTTTAATACATATTTTGTGTGTTGGTGGGACACAATTATTAATCAAATTTGATTATAGCTTGTAAAATCGCCTGCTTGTGGATTTCTTTGGCCAATTTTGTTTGGAATTTGGAAAAACTTCCTTCTGCAAAGTTGTAGATAATGGAATTTCCTATGGAAAGTCGTGAGTTTTGAATTTTTCTGATAAAAGGGCTATTTATTATGAATTATTGAAGTTCCGAAGCTCCAAAATAATTAATTTTTGGAAGTTTAAATTATTTTAAATTAGAAAAACGTTTTTGGTGAGTTTGTGAACCTCATTTAACATGTGTTATGGCTAAAATCAGATTTCAAAGGTGGGCTAAGGAATTTTGTTTATAAATAATATTATTATATTCAATTTTCTACTTTGGTGTTCTAAGCAATTTCCTATAAATAGGGTGCTTAGGTTAGAATTGAAAATCACACCGTAAAACCCAAGTTTTTCTCTATATTATTGAGTTGTATTCTTGTGAGTATTTTGAGTATACTTTGAGTATTGTTATACGATGCAAGTTCAAGTCATAGCCTATATCCTGTTTCAATTGAAAGACTGCTCTTCGAGGTAAGGGATGTTATTTTCTTCTCAAATGATATTATTTCTTCAATATCATTACGCCAAATATTGATTGGAAAATTTTATCAAATTTGGAACTTTTCATGCCTGGGTTATTTATTCATGAGTTACTATTCACGAAGTTACTATTCACTATTACTATTCATGAAGCGTGAAGATGTTTTTTGTGGAATTTCTATCTTTGGTATTTGAGTTACTATTCACGATACGAATTATTCACGATACCAAGACTATTCACGATAATACTAACTATTCACCTAAAATAAAATTTCTTCTTTTGTCCAAAATATCTATTCGGATACTAGCTTCGA
This sequence comes from Panax quinquefolius, assembly GCA_020205615.1. Taxonomy (NCBI): domain Eukaryota; kingdom Viridiplantae; phylum Streptophyta; class Magnoliopsida; order Apiales; family Araliaceae; genus Panax; species Panax quinquefolius. The sequence goes on along the minus strand of CM035172.1, from coordinate 94,588,239 downwards.
TTGTATCCATGTTTTGATCATTCTCGAATTTTACACCACCGTGATTATTTTTTGAGGTATTTTGGACGGATAAAACAAAGTATTTAACCTTAATCCTTAATCCTTGTCATTTTGTTTCACCGGATTCGCTTTTTTTAAAATATTTTCATCATCTTCACCTTAAATGATGATATTATGGAATATCTTTTGGCTGTGAGTGCAAAGATGAATGATTTCGAAGAATATCTTCGTCGTAGTCTAAAAGATGAACAGTGTGTTTAGATGAACACGACTAATCGATGAATATCTTTTGGCTCAGGTAAAGATGAATATTTGATTCCAGATGTATATGATTGATGTTACAGTGGATAAAAGATGATCGATGAACTTTTAAATTCATACATGTAAGATAGTAGTTTGCATTTCTACTTAACTCTTCTAATGAATTATTATTTCACCATAATATTGATTTAAAATTTGTTGCCTCATTGTATTCTATTAGATTTTTCCCTGTTGAAGACTAACGATAATTTGTTGTATATTATCTTAGTCATAATATTCTTTACTAGGCTAGTTGAGCTCAATTCTTTCCTTGTTGTTCCATTTTTCTTCTCGTGAGGCGAGAATGTAACAGTACTAATCGGGGTATGGAATGATGGTTATAGAAAGTTGTTTAGTAGTCCTCACCATTTTGTAAAATAATGTATCAATAATTATGATGGGGATTTATTTATGTGGATATTGTTCAGATGGCAATATCTCAGTATTAAACTCAAAGTTTATATGTTGTAATAATAAAGTCAGTAGTTATTTCGCATCATGTATTCATGCACTCGTAACGGGTTGGATGGAATGGACCTATTTTGGGGCGCCATGCTTGGTATCGAAGCTTAGGATATGATCTCCATGAGATCGGGAATAGAACTAGAGGGGAGAGACGAAAATCCTTCGCTAGTGTGTCCTACCTAAGCTTATTTGTTAATTCGTCAAGATATAAGGATATTATGTGATATATTGATTTCCTCAATTAACCCTTTGTTTTATTACAATGATTTGAGAATGTCGATCGAGAATATTAACAAGGGAGTAAATGAGACCGTGGAGATGCCTCAGACTTTTACCAATGAGGAGAACGTCTAACAGTCGACAATGTACCTCCTGGAACAACACCACCGAATGTGATGATGAACGAGGGGATGTTTAAAAGCTTTTTCAGATTCATGCAAAATCGACGAGGGAGACTCGTGTTCAAAAATAGGAGGAAATGATAGCAATTCATGGGTGGTCATGCCAAGCAAGCTCAAAGAGTCGGGACCACCTGCACTTGGGAAAGCCGGATCCGATTAAGGTGAGACGTGGGTCAAACAAATTACCAAGATATTCGATGTCTTGGATGCACGGAGGAACGTAAAGTTCCATTCGCTACTTTTATGTTCCAGAACGAGGCAGACATCGGTGAGAATCAGAAGCTGCATCCATCCAAATTTAACTCAACATGTCATGGGAGACGTTTCAGAAATGATTCAATGACAAGTACTTCCCCGAAAGTATTCGGGCTATATGAAGGAAGTGGAGTTTATTAGACCGAGAGTAATAACAATGATTTGTCCCAAAGACGAGGCGTAAGTTCATGGTTATCCGTGTTTTCACCTCATTTGGTGGAGAATGAGGAACGTATGACGCGGATGTTTCTAAGAGGTTTGAAACCCCGAAAGATACGCCAAGATCTCATTTCTATTAAATTTTCTCTCTATTCGGGACATGTTGTCAACAGGCTCAGTCGGTTGTTAGAGCGAGATAACGAGTAACGCTCAACCGAGGAACCATAACTCAGGATCATATCAAGATAGCGAGCCATCGTAATAACGATAACCAAATGGAGAAAGAAGAATACGGACAAAGGCCAGTAACCACTCTCGGTGGTAATCATGGCCATGAAAATAGAAGAAGCGAGTCTGAGGAGGAGATTTTAAAAGAGGAGATTCAACAACCACCATTGAAGACGCTGTGCCAGAAGAGCAACTAGTTCCAAGGGAGGAGAACCACCCATCGATATCGACAAGTTACAAATGCGGAAAGAGGGACATATCGCCCAAACCGCCCACAACAGCTTAAGGTATGCTATAATTGTGGAAAAGAAGGACATATCGCCGAGATCAGACAATATCGAAACCCATTCAAATGGGAATGGTGACTCAAAAGGATGTCCTAAAAGTCAAAGTCAACGGTTCTCGGAAGAGCGTTTGTCGCGTGACTACCAAAATGCGAGGTACCCCAAACGGTTAGCATGGGTTAGTTAATTATAAATTCTTACGAAGTTTATACCTTACTAGATACCCTGTTCTACCCATTCTTTATCTCTCTTGCTTGCTTTCAACGCTTGAACTTGACTACGAGAAATTAGACTTTTGAATTTATTTATGGAGACTCCATTAGAGAAACTTTCATTACATCCGTTGTTTAAAAATCTTGCTTGATTCAAAGTTGGCACTATCACATTACCTGTTAACCTTATTTCTATAGAGATATTTGCTTTTGATGTGATTTAAGGTTAACTACTCATCATGCCAAATTGATTACTTTCGTAAGGTTGTTAGTTTTCATATTCCTAAGCAACTGTTACTCAATTCAAGCAATCAAACCATCAGTAGTCAAACATTTTCATATCAAGCAATGAAGTCATTCGCTTATTATGGATGTCAAGTTTTCTTAGTCCATGTTATGGATTTGATTAAAGACATTACGAAATTGAATAATATTCCCTGTTGTTATTGATTTTTCCGACGTATTTCTGAAGAATTTCGGTTTACTCCCAAAGATCGATATTAAATTTTGTATCGACTTTGAACCCTAGAGACAAAAACTCATTTCTAAAATCTCATATCGAATGGCTCCTATTGAACTTCGTGGAGTTAAAAAATTCAACTATAAATTTGGTACCGAGCCTTTATCCGGTGACTTCCTTTGTGGAATGCATCGCCGCACTCTCCGTAGGGGACACCATATTCGTATGCGATAGTAAACCGATAGGTGTCATTGTAACGCGTGCTATCCAAGGTTGGGATATGAGTCACGATTGAGAACAACCTAAGCTTCAGAATCGAAATACGTAGCTTTTAGGCTTAGTTGGTTATTATCGGAGATTCGTTGAAGGATATTCTCGAATTGCTATTCCATTAACGCTTATTTGACTCAGTAGAGATACAAAATTTGAATGGAGCAAGGAGTGGGAAGAGCTTCAAGAACTCAAGAGGAGACTCATTTCAAGACATGTTCACCATGCCATCCCGGAAAAGCTTAACGTGGTAGTCGACGTGTTGAGGTAGAAGATCGATACAAGTACGAAAATACGATATTGTCAAAGACTCATTTTTCAGATAATTTACAAATAATAGAGATGGAGATGAAAACTCTAGTTACCCACGTGATGATATACGAGTATAATCGACTTTAATAGATAAAGTTAAAGCTATTCAAGATACACACGGAGTCGATGAATTTGAAGAAGGAGGTGCAAGTTGTTATTTCAAAAGCAAGAATCGTGTGAGGTGAGGAAAGCTCAAACCTTCGATTTATTAATCCATTTAAAATTCTCAATCGAATAGGAACCGTGGCCTATAGACTCGCTTTTTTACCGCCAAGTATGACGCGTGTTCATAACGTTTTTCACGATCGATGTTATGTAAATATGTGGACGAATCACGAACCACGCTATTGAAGTTAGAAATTAGGACGAGAGATAGTAGAAGACTTAACGTGAGGAGGAGGTTTTCACAAGATCTTGGATAGGAAAAACATGTCCTATGTAACCGAGGTTATACCACAAGTTAAGGTTTTGTGGAGAAACCATGCTATCGAGGAAATGACCGGGAGTTGGAAACGGAAATGAAAGCGAGGTATTCTCATCTTTTCAAACATTGTGTGTACGTGCATACGTCAATTTTGAGGATGAAATTTCATAAGGAGGGGAGGTTGTAAGACCTCAAATTATTAATAAATGAAATTTATTTTCCTCTATTTATTATTTTGAAATAGTAAGGATTGATTTGATTAATGTGGATAGTTATGGGTAAAAAATACGCAAATATTTCTAATAAAGTGATGGTTATAAAATATTCATTATTATTTGGGAATATTCGTTTTGGTCGTGGAATATTCAGATCGCAGAATATTAAAATGCGACGACTGCTTGCCAGCCTTTTGTGGGCCCCATAATCTAAAAAGTTTATTGGATGAAGAAAACGACAAATATAAGTTGTTTATAAATAACACAGCGTAGTTGTTATCAAGTATTATTGGAATACCTTATGGTTAAAACACAATACGCGTTGTTGTCGAAAAGAAGACCGCAGTATTGCACCAATTATTGATTCTTACGAAGAAGGCACTACTCAATAATTGTTACAAGAATTAATCGCTCAAAGATTTTATTGATTTAATAATTGTGCATTGATATTTTATATTATCGTCATTGTTTCAATAATTGTCATTACACAAGATTTTTATTATCGAAGCAATAATTCATATTATTCGGAATAATATTATTAGATAAAATTATTGGCAATGTCTAGAAAGTTCATCTAAGGAGAGGTTTGGTCACCTAATCATACGCCAGAAGAGAGAGATCCTTATTGGAAAGCCCTCTTTCCTCGGGAACTACCGGTTCACAAGATTGTGATTCAGTAATATTATTTATGAATAATTAAATATTGATTTATATGATGAGGAAAATATTGATTTTATGTGGATATAGATGGAGAAAATTTTAATGTGACAATTGTTGAAAATTAATATTTTATCTTTTCCGATAAAATAATTCATTTAAATATATTATTTTAATAATATATTAACGGTGATATTTTTATAATGAATGTGGGATATATGAGTATATAAGGATGAAGAGTATTTTTGTGGCATTAAATGTTTAACACATATTTTGTGTGTTGGTGGACACAATTATTGATCAAATTTGATTATAAATTGTAAAATCGTCTGTTTGTGATTTTTGGCCGAATTTCATTTAGAATTTGGAAAACTTCCTTGCAAAGTTGTAGATAATGGAATTTCCTATGGAAAGTCGTGAGTTTTGAATTTTTCTGATAAAAGGGCTATTTATTATGAATTATTGAAGTTCAAGTCTCAAATAATTAATTTTTGGAAGTTTAAATTATTTTAAATTAGAAAAACGTTTTTGGTGAGTTTGTGAACCTCATTTAATATGTGTTATGGCTAAAATCAGATTTCAAAGGTGGGCTAAGGAATTTTGTTTTAAATAATATTATTATATTCAATTTTCTTTTGTGTTCTAAGCAATTTCCTATAAATAGGGTGCTTAGGTTAGAATTGAAAATCACACCGTAAACCCAAGTTTTCTCTATATTATCGAGCGTATTCTTGTGAGTATTTTGAGTATACTTTGAGTATTGCTATATCGATGCAAGTTCAAGTCATAGCCTATATCCTGTTTCAACTAGAACTGCCTTCGAGGTAAGGGATGTTATTTTCTTCTCAAATGATATTATTTCTTCAATATCATTATGCTTTAAATATTGATTGAAATTTTATCAAATTTGGAACTTTTTTCATGCTTCTCCGGGTTACATTATTCTTGAGTTACTTATTCACGAGTTACTATTCATGAGTTACTATTCACGAGTTACTATTCACGTAGTACTATTCTACGTAAGCGTGAAGATGTTTTTGTAGAATTTCTATCTTTTGGTGTCCGGGAGTTACTATTCACGATATCGACACTATTCACGATATCAAGACTATTCACGATATTTTGCCTATAAATAAGAGGCTTGGGGTGCTGATTTTTAAGAGAAAAAGACGGGGAAACCTCGCACAATTTGCTCGCACTCGCCATACAAATGTATTTTCCCACTTTCAAACACCACCGAGAGCTTATATATAGCCTCTTTTGTACCCACAAAAGCCCAATAGTTTACCCACTCTAAAGATATAGAAGCCTTTTTTATCACTTAGTTGTAAGCCTTCTCACACACTTTAGAGTCTTTCTTCATCTTTGCACACACCCTTCTACACGCTGAGAGTCGTGGTTGTTTGCTTTTGCCCGGACTTTCATCCGTGGTTTCATTTTCATTATCAGATATATATATATATATATATATATATATATATATATATATATTGACTAACATTATCGAAGTTATGCCTCGATTGAGCCTGCATTTTGGCCTCGAGTTTATCGCTTAATATATATACTTATATATATATATATATATATATATTATATGAGCTTTATATTATATATATATATATTATATATTATATATATATATATATACTTATATATATTAATGTCTATCTGACTTTGTTCGATGAGCCTAGATTTTTCGATGCTTTTATCGATATATATATATACTTATATATATTAATATTTGACTTTTATATATATATATATATATATATATATATATATATATATATATATATATATCAATCAACTGTGTTTGACTTTTGTTCGATGAGCCTAGATTTCTATTCTCAATGCTTTTCATGCTATACTATATATATATATATATATACTTATATATATGAACTGTGGGTCTAACTATGTTCATGAGCCCGGATTTTACATCCCATGTTTATTGCTTTTTTATATATATATATATATATATATATATATATATATATATATATTTATATTTGTTTTGTCCTCGCTCGAGTTCCTTCGTGGCGCTTGATAGTTTTACAATTTTTTACATTTCGTCTCGCCTCGAGTTTACTTGTGGCAAATGAATGAATCGATTTATGCCTTTTATTTACATTCTCGTCCCACCGAGTTTCTTCGTATATATTGATCGAGACATGCCTTTTATTTATATTTTCGATCCCCATGGAGGTGCTTCGTGGTTGGTGATCCCGCTCAGATATATATATATATTTACCGCTTTTATATATATACCGCTTATTGCTTTTATACAAATTGCAATATTCTCAGGCGCTTAGAATCATGTGATCACAGATTCATCTCATCGATCTAGATTCTGTTCTCGTGATGGACATTTTCAAATTGTAAGCAACTTTGTAAATTATTCTCATGATGTCTCAGATTTCCTCAGATGGTTTCCATACCCACGAGGAAGTTTCCAGATTATTTTTTATATATATTATTTTCATATTTGGATGCTTCAGATTCACAAATAAAATCAATCCAAATTATCACTTAATAAAATGGGAGTGTAAAAGGTCTCAATTCCTATTGAGCATCGTGGTTTGAAAAACCTCTTTATAAAACATCATTGCCATATCTTGCTAAAAACTCAATTTTTATATAAATTCAAACTCTGTGTATATAGGTTCGAACGAGGCCTCAGATAACTTTCATATAACAAAGACATCACCCACACACACACACACACACACACACACACACTTAGATAATAGTTTTTGAAAAGAGGCGGCCACCGTGGTAATGATTTGATGTCTGGGGTGCCTAACACCTTCCCCCAAGATAACCAAGTCCCCTGACCCTAAATGAATCTCTCTTTTCACGACCAGATATCGTTGTCACATCACCGGGTCAATGTGCAAACCTTTTCTCATTCAGGTTGGTACAACCATTTAAAAACCAATCGGCACTTTTAATAATCCCATCGTCGACATTATACATGTTGACCTTTTTCACTTGTTTTTTCAAACAAATCTCACCTAAAATGAGAACACCAAAGAACAAGTAACTGAAAGTGGACATCCAAAATCCCGACGCCGACAGTGGCGCACTCATTGGGACTCCAAAGAAGAGGACTTAAGCCGCTACTACAATCTTTTTCAAAACTCGTTATCTGCTTGTGTGTGGATGTTGCATTTACATCGATGAATGTGTACGAATGCATGTCTTGTTTCGAGCTTAGTGCTTCGTGATCATATCTCAGCAGGATGTAGGATGTTAGTGCTTCAGACTATAAATCGCTTATGATATTAGTGCTTCGCACATGTCATCATTTCATACGGTGAGACGCGATGTATGTGAATGTATGTTGTGTGGTCCCTCCACCAGAGGCTATCCCGCTTGTTTGATTATCGGACTCGTGAGAAGACTAATTCTCCGAGGCTCGTGAAAGGCACCACCCAAATTCGCTTCCAGCTTGAAAGACCTGGATTAACTTCCCGCCTAGTAGATCATGCAATGATTTGGGAACCTTCATGCCAAAAAGTCATGAGAGTAACCTAAGATAGGTCACCGATAAACCCAAAACGAAGGAAAGTCTCTTCATGCCTCATTTCAATTACTTGTAAACACAATTACTTGTAATTTCATTCCATATCTATCTCCATGTAATGAGAAATATGAAGCAATATGTCCACATACATGCTACTTATTTAAATGACACCCGCTTTTGCAGGATAAAATTCCTAAAATGGACACATCACATAGCATGTCATTATACACCTTCCCTAAGGACTAAACTATGCCACTTTTCATAGGAATCAATCTGACCTACTACCCTGGCCAAAGTCCAAAAGGCAACAGCCTACAAATAATCATGTCATCATCCCGACCAGATGAACTTAATCCAGCCGCAAAGAGTTCACTTGATTAACAAACAGACATGATTTGGTCGTTTCTATTAAAAGAATTACACTACCCACACAGGTCAAAAAATACCAGACATACCGAGCCCTCCACACAAGGAGGAATTCTGGCCATTACCATACCAGAGCCACAATTGGATACGACCAACAAAACGCAGGATGTCGCCCATTCCACTCGAGATCCGCATAATGGTGACATCAAAAGAAAGTCCTCCAAATGGAAGAGACCCTTCAGGCTTATCAAAGGAATTGGAACACACGGAGTGTTTCATATGTCGATCTATGTATTTTTCCCGTGTTCACTATCCGTAAAAATTTAAAACTCCCGACTTTGAAAAAATACGACAAGTTAGGGGATCCTTATACACATTTAAAAGTCTTTATGGAGAACTGGGATCCTATGCAGAGGATGAAAACTCGTAATGCAATTGTTCCAAAAGAGTCTAACTCGAGAAGCCTGCTCGTGGGTACACAAGATTAGACAACTCCAAAATTCACAATGGGAAGAGCTAGCACATGCCTTCCTCACTCAATACAGCTTTTCAAACTCAGATGGCTCCCGACTCCAGATCAAATTACCAAGATCAAAAAATAGTCTAATGAGTCTTTCAGAGAGTATGCTCAAAGGTGGAGACGCCTGGTCGCCCAAGTTAGTCCCGCCATGATGTAATCGTAAATGGTCATGACATTCATGTATATACAAGAAGCTCCCTTCTATGAGAGAGTTTTAGCCAAGATCGGCAAACCGCTTTTCTCAAATGGTTAAACATGGGGAGACGGGTCAAATGGGGTTGAAGTCGAAAGATTCAAGACCTAGCCGCACTCAAAGTCAAGTACGATCACATCCAACTGGAAATTATGGGAACAACTTTTGAGGGTCCATAAAAGAAAGAGGAAGATGTTTCCGATACTACAGGACAAAAAGGCAATCAAAGTATGCCCATTCAAAGGAGAAACTACACTCCCTTTCCAAAGACAAACCGCAAAACCTCCAGCACTCAAAAGGTGGAGAAGTCAAACGCCATCGAAAGTGTTTACACCCTTAGGGGATACCTCGAGAACATTCTTAATCTTCCGACAACACGTAAGAAAATTACGATCTTCTTCCACCACCAAATTTCTAATGGACGGGGTTTCAATGTCGCTAGAAATGTGCTTATCATGCCGGGCACCGGACATGATACTGTGGATTGTTGGGCCTCAAACACAAGATCCAGACCTAATAGATAATGGAGAGATCAGAGTCACCAAACCCGATCGCCCTCACGCAGACAAGACAACCCTCTTCCTCAACACAAAGAAGAAGAGGTCAACATGATTAATTGGAGCAAAGGATGTAGTTCCAACTTCACCGTGCGACTTCTGCACCATCAAAGACTATGATGACAGATGGGATTATGCTAAGTTCCAATTCACAATGGAACGAAAGATGAAAGCTCTCTCGCAAACAAATCGAGTAATCGGTGAATCGGTGACTTATCAAGATCAAGTGACTCAAGCAATTAATCACCAGAGCATGCCGCCTCCTACCAATCATCATGAATATTCCTCGCCCTTTCGTAAAAATGAAATGTGGAAGACAAAGTGACGAAGAGAGCAAATGCCAAAGCCCGCCGGATTTCGCCAACAAACGGAATTCACCTATTTGGGCCAACCCATGGAGGAAATCCTTCACATGTTAATCAATGAAGGAAGGATCAGTTCCTTCTCACTCCAATCAACCCCCGCTCGATGGTACAACTCGATGGAGTATGTCAATACCACTCCTGGGCCTCATGGTCACAAAGATGTAAGAATGTCGGGCACTCCGCCACCTTATTCAAAATCTAATCGACAAAGGTGTATCAAGGCTCATGTGATAACTACACCGTGTTACGAAAGCAAGTGAGAATGCAGCCCTACTAAGTGGAAAAGTGTGGTAGCAAGCTTATATCTCATCAAGGTGAAGGGATTAATACTTTGCTCACAACACCGATAATAATTCAATTTCAAAGGAGGAAGCAACTTTGAAAGTGGCCGCCCCGAGCCAATCAACTTGCCATGCAGCAGCACAATATCCTATTGTTAGCTTTGTGCAAGGTTCCGTGGAATTATGGAGAAGGTGAAGGATCCACCTCACATACCACCGCCGCAAGTGTCAAGGAAAATCCATCAGATCTTCCCCATCGTGATGAACCCCACCACCAAATCAAAGGGGAAAATACCCATGGAGAAGATTGAAAAATTCCTCCGCTACCGTGGGTCATAACGAAGTTTCTGTGGTTTTAAGCTCAAGGAAGCTCCACCACAAATATCAATTTTCGATTTGGTCCTAACTTCCGAGAATCACCTAAGGTCTTTGTTAAAGGTTTTGAAGAAGTTTCATCTTCCCACATCGCTGGATACGTAAAAATTTCAACACATGGTTGATCACATTTTCAACACTAATGTGATATCCTTCATCGATGATGACATACCACCAAGGGACCGGGTCATTGCAAACCGCAGCATATCATGGCCTTTGTCCTCCTGATATACGGTGGTCGGAGTCTTAATAGATGGAGGTTCTCTCTCAATATCCGCCCATATGCCACCTCGGTGAAGATGAATATCAATCTCAACCGAATTTGAGTAGCCATACTATCATCAAAGCTTTTGATGGAGCCCGCCAGAATCTCTATTGAGTAATTGAGCCGCCAATCAAATTGGCCCTCATACATTCTCGCAGATCCTTCCATGTGCTCAAGATAGATTCGGATACAACCCGCTTTGGGACCACCATGGATCCATATGGTCAAGGCCCCTCCACCCTTCACCAACAATCAAGTACATTATCAACAATAGCTCGGGTCACGGCCAACGCCGAACCGTAGATTCCTCAAAGACGGGATATACCGCTCATCAATGCCAATGCAGACGAGAACCTCAACCGGGCCATGCTTTTGAAATAAGCAACACCCAATACCACGCTATTGAGCACCATCGTCTCAACCCCACATTTTCCGAGGTGATGTCACCACTCAAGAAATGATGTCGATGGGTCATAAGCCAGACAAGGGTTGGGTAAAGATGGCTGTGGTATCCAAGACCCCATTCGATTAACCAAGCAAGTTGGAACAACTGGACTAGGCTATTCTGCCAGCTCTAGTCACAGGAATCCTTATAAGCATCAACAGATTCCTTCAGCTTCAACCATGTGGCGTTCGGCTTCGCCTTCAAACTCCGAGTCTGCACAACCTCCAGTAAAGGTGCCAGCCAATGTCATGGCCATGTTATTTCCTAAGCCGAAACTAGTGGAAGAAAAGAAAATCGTTATTCCAAATCCCGCAATCAAGAAGAGGAGAGGAGAATCAAGGAAAACGTTGTTCAATAATGTCTGCACGCGCGATCATCGCCCATGATGAACATACCAACAGATACACCCAGATGATGATCGCCTCGACGAATGGCCATCATTCTCGACAAGGAGGATGATGACAATCCTCCATCATCGCGGTCCACCCTTGACTTTACCCTTACCAATTGGAACAACATTCTCGCTTTGGTCGACAGGGTAAAGTGCGTAAATTCTTTTTCTTCCTCAGATATAATAATCGCTATTTTTCGTACAAGATTAGTAGCTTATTTTGCCAAGATATGCTAACACTGTATGATCAACGATTTCATATATACTAAGTGAAAGCATATTTTGTTTCGTGACTAAATTTAGATGCTCAGATTTTATGATACGATGCCTCTCCTACACAAGGATCAGACTTTGATGTAGAGATGAATTCAAATTTGATGGATCCCCTGTGATGACATTGAGGTGCTCCGTAAATTCAAGAATGGGTCAAAGACAAACCCAAACCCAACCTCGATCAAACCACTTCTTTCAATCTCTAACCTTGTAAAGCCCTAAGTTAATCCAGATTGTTCGCACCTTACCCCAAACCAACTGGAATGACATGGTTACGCTTATTAACACAATTCCTGTGGATGTGTTTGCATGGTCTCATGAAGACATGGTGGGTTTATCCATCGACATTGTCCTTCATCGCCTTCCCATTAAAGAGGGATTTAAGCCGATCAAGCAAAAGCTCAAAGCGATCAAACCCGAGTGGAGTTTAAAGGTGAAAGAAGAGATTGTGAAACAATTTCAAGCTTCGGCAAGATCATCATGGTGTCTACATATCCCGAGTGGATATCCAACATCGTGTCTGCATTCTAAACCCGAGGGAAGGTGCGAAGTTTGCGGGATTACCGGACTTGAACAAAGCTTGCTTAAAAGATAGCTTTCCGCGCCATTTATCCACATTCTCATCGATAATATCGCTCAATACGACATGTACTCTTTTTTTCGATTGATTGCTTTATGGGTACCATCGATCATGGTTGCCGAGGAAGATCGTGAGAAGACCGCTTTCATCACTCCTCGGGGAACTTTTTGCTATAGATTTATTGTCATTCGCCTCATCAATGCCGTGAGCTACCTATCAACGAAGCTATGATGGCTCTTTTTCCACGACTTAATGCATAAAGAGATTGAGATCTACGTGGATGACATCATTGTCAAGTCCCCGAAGGAGGATGACCATCTAGACCATCTCGTAAAGTTGTTCAACAGTCATGTAAGTACAACTTGAAGTTGAATCCAGCCTAAGTGCGCCTTTCAAGGCCAAGTCGTGCAAGTTGCTAGGATTTCTAGTCACCACAAAGGATTGAGTCGATCCTACCAAAATCCAAGCCATCACGTAAATGCCCATTCCTCGACAGTAGAAGGAAATACGTGGATTTTGGGAAGGATCAACTTCATCAAGAGGTTTATCTCCCAACTCACAAAGAACTCGTGAGCCAATCTTCAAGTTATTAAGGAAGAACCTCCATGAAATGGAATGATGAGTGCCGTAATGCCTTCCTTATAATCAAGAAACAAAGCTAGTCAAAGCTCCTATCTTGGTACCACCTGTGGATGATGTTTCGTTTCATGTATTCCGCCCATAAGTGACAATGCCATGGGTCAGATGCCGGGGACGTAAAGACGATAGAGGCCAAGAACGAGCTATCTATTACCTCAAAGAAAAGGTTCAAAGAAGAAGGAACACAAGTACACTCGATCGAGAAGACGGTTGTGCTTTTTTAGCATGGGCTTCCATGAGGTTACAACATTACCTCCATGGTCACACAACCCATCTCATATCCCGCGTGGATCCTCTCAAGCACGTGTTCAACAAAACCCATGTTGAATCGCTATCGTCTCAGACGGCAGCTTGATCCTACAACAATTTGACATCAGATATGTGACTCAAAAGTCCATCAAAGGTCAAGGAATCGCAGATCAATCGGCCCGCCGACCTTCGTGGGATTTCAAACCTTGGAAACATATTTCCTCGATGAAGGAGTAATGACAAAGCAAAGCAACACCATCTCGCATAATACACGCCAATCACGGAAGATGTATTTTGATGGAGCCGTTAATATGGAAGGTTCGAGCCGGAGCAATTCTAGTATCTCGACACGGGAGCAAAGATCCCGCTGTCGCCAAATTATAGTTTGTCAACACCAACAATACTACCGAGTATGAAGGTCGCCTCATATGGGCTAAAACTTGCCTGCTCAATGGGCATCAAGCTTGTTAATCGCCCTCGAGATTCTTGAGTTGGTAATCGATAATCCACCCGAGTCTATCAAACCAAGGAACTACATTTGTCGCCTTTACCATCCAAGCAGTTTTCAAGATGGCTTTTGAGTTCAAGAAATCTCCTTTCTACACATTCCTCGTAATAGAATGATTTCATGGACGATTAGCAACTTTGGCCTCCTCGATTCAGAGATATCGATAAGGAACACTTGCCAAGCATCACAATTTCTCGCACAAGGCCCAAACTTATGGGAATTACGTTGAGAAGTATCGATGAGCTACCTCCCATCCAACCTCCTCGTATCAAGATATCAAGGAATATCTCGCGAGATGGATCTACACCCACCGAGGCGAGCCCGACCGAGAAAAGGCGGATCCATCGACTTGCTATGAAGTTCTACTGAGTGGAGATGCGCCTATAAAAGAGATGCAGACTAGGTCTCCTCGTGTGTCTAGACAAAGATCAAGCCCAAAGGCTTATGGATGAAATCCATGGCGAGTCTGTGGGCCCCCACATGAGTGGCCCCTCCTTGTCAAGAAAGTCCTCAGACGGACATTATCGCTATCTCTCAAGGTCGATTGCCATGACCACGCCAAAAGATGCTATCGCGAGATTCATGGGAATGCTATACACGCCTCTCCACGGAGCTCCACAATACGAAGTTCGCTTTCGCCCTTCTCAATGTGGGAATGGACGTTATGGGCCCATTGAGCCTAAAGCCAAGAATGGTCACCGATTTATCTTCACCATGATCGACTACTTCACCAAGTGGGGGAAGCGCCTCCTTCCCTGTGGTCACTAAAGAAGTCATCATTGCTTTCATCGTAAACAATGTCGTTTGTCGATATGGACAACCAGAGGTGATTGTGTCGACAATGCCAAAACCTCAACAACAAAATGATGGAGGAGTTATGCAAGAAATTCCACATCAAACATCTTAACTCGCATCTATCGTCCAAGATGAACGGCAGGTTGTTGAAGTTGCTAACAAAAATATCAAGAAGATTATGCAAAGATGTCACCAACCACAAAGATTGGCCTAACTCATCGCTCTCTTACTCGTTAGCCTACGTAACCACAATGCGCATATTTCAACCGGGCAACCCCTCACGCTTAAACCTATGGGATGGAAGCAAAGGTTCTATAGAAGTCGAGATGGAATCTCTCAGAGTGTCGATCGACGCCACCGGATGAAAACCAATGGGTACAAGATGTATCACCAATTGTCTCTCGATAGATTTAAAAAGTAACCGCGCTATATCTTCCATGGTCACTATATCAAAGAAAGGATCGCCAGATCCTACAACAAAAAAGTCCGGCTACGACAATTTAAACAATACGACTTGGTTCTCAAGAAGATTCTCGACAATCAAGATCAAAGCCAAAGGAAAATTCGCCCTAACTGGAAGGCCCGCTTATTGTCAAAGAAGTATCGACAGGAGGCGCCTCAGACATAAGAAATGGACTACGATGAATTTTCACAACTCATCAACTCGCATACACCGTGTGAAATCCAGATATGTCCAAGTAACCAAAGAAACACCCCGGTGCATCATCATCGTGTCACCAACCATTCTTGTTCTTTAACCCTTTACCACCTACAACTTGCTACACTTTGCCCCTCAGAAACATACTCTTCAAGCCAAGCACTGGCTTTCTCCTTTCAGGCCATACAACTTAGGTCATCCCACCATGGATTGAACTCTTCTTCAAGGTCATATATGGCTACCCATACATGGGATCAAACTTCTCTCCGCCTCGCAGCTTTATCCTCAACCTAGATTAAACTTTCTCCCCCCGACTGACCGCACATGGATTACGCTTTTCTCTCGCTCGAGGGGCTTAACTACATCGACCGATCTCCTCTTCAATAGAGTACGAGGCAAACCATGTTATACGGCCCTACCGCAATAAAACAAAAACAACAAAAACATTTCTACCCTCTTCTCCTTACAAAAACAAAACAACCAAAACATTCCTACACCATATCGCCCATATATATACATTGAACCTCTTACACTGTGTTCGAACCACGCAGACCGATCTCCTCTTCAATAGAGTACGTAGTACCATTCATGAAAGCGGTCTCACCCCCTACCAAAATACAAACCATTGTCACGGGTATTGGGATTCTTTCAATCCACTACATTTCATTCTTGGCTTCGCATCAAAGGGATGGAATTACCCTAACTCCTCCCAAATAGAGATTCTACGACCATCTAAGTCATGCCCATACTCAAGAGCAATACTAAACCATAAGAGGTGGAATTAACTAGCTTCTCCTAAATAGAAGTATCAAGCACCATCCTGAAAAAAGTATTAATCTCGTAGAGGAAAGCCACATTCCTCTCCACATTTCCATTCGTAAACAAGTCCCAAGACACCAAAGATGGTAGGATATACATAGATCGATGATCCATTCTCAACTATCCAAAGACAAATTTCAATGTCCATCCACCAAGGAAGAATTCGTAATTCATCAAGATCACAAGCCCTCAAGCAAAGCAGTAAAATATCAAGCAAATAAAGAAGGCATATCTAAAAGGGAAGTGATCCAAAATATATTTCCTATCATATATAATGTTGTTTGATATATATACAATGTGAACTCATATACGACAAAATGGCTGTTTAGTCTCAGGTGTAAATACAAGATCATCTACTTAATCGTGGTACATGCGAGCTAGCAAGACCAACATGGCATCCCTCTCGATGAAGGAGGTAAAGTCAGTAGTCTCCTCGGATAAGAATATCCACACGACCCAACAGATCAGAGCTATCCGCATGATGACCATATGCTCATCGATATAAGCACTCATCTCTCGCGATCATACCAAGGGTAAGGGGACCTCGCCGCAAGATTATCTCGTGATAGCCCACATCCCGGCAGATATAAGACTATCCCGCTCAACTATCATCAAGGCTCTCTCTTCTCGACCGGCCTCATCCCGCCAACAACAATGCAAGATCTATATTTAGCTAATGCCTCGCTCTCTCTAATAGGCTGCAAGGCCCTCACATCAAGAGCAATGACATCATAGATCGAATCGTCTCTCTCAAAGGTCATCGATGAAGACTCGCCTAAATATCGCGGCCGAAAGTGTCGGATCACAAAAGTATCGGTACTAGGAGAATCCGAAGAAATGTCGGCAACCCAACAAATGCAGATCCTCCTCGATGTAGGTATCAATGTCCTCTATAGCTCTACATCGCCTAACTCAATCTCCCAGATCGCAAATATCGCCGCAACCGATAAAACCTCCGCTCCATCCATGCGAGTACTCATGGAATAACCGGACGATCAGGTGAAAAGCAATTTAGCTCACGCCGATCCCAAAGAAGCGATACATTTAGATCGGCCCTCTACCGAGAGGTATCGAGAAGTCGAACGCCGACCGCCGCCTCAAAAGGATGAAAATCCTCGAATCGGGTCAAATCGCGCGACATCACGGCCAATGGATGATAAGTCGTCACGCCTCAAGCCGCCCAAAAGGAGGAAATCCATGCCCAGAGTATGAGTAATGAAGTCGTATGGTGAGCAAAGCCCCGAGCACAACAATATGCTAAATGGATCTCTTGATATTCCGCAAAAATGCGATCAGATCGAGCATCTACACACCAATGGTCGAAAGGAATATTTATATAGCCACCTCATGGGAGAAACAATACCGTGTTGCCTAAAGGTACCAACGGTCGTAAGTGTGACATAAACCACACATACAAAGACGACCAACTCCCAAAGAAACACACCGACGGTAAGTACGGCAAGAGACGCCGATCGCAAGGTCTCCGCCACGATCATAGGTACAATGGTACGACCTCCCCGAGAGCTCTCACCGCCATGATAACGCCTTATATCTATCTCATCCATGTACCGCGCGGCATGTACACGCATGACAAGTACACATAGATCAAGACATCAACTCGCCAAACGCCAATCCTCCACACAAACGCCAGACCTATCCTCCGCATAAATCACATACAAAAACGCCGAGAGATCACTGATGTCACCAATCGCACTACTCGCAATAATCCTATGGAGAGGTCTATCCTCCCCAAAGCCATGTGCACCAAGGTCGCCAAGGGCAAGAGGGTATACGTAAAAGAGTCGACGGGGTTACAACGACCATAGCCAAGTTCTGAGTCCCTCGCTGGGGTTACAACAGATCCCCTGGAGTTAGTAAACATCGAATTCATCCGCTCGACAATTTATAAGGTCAAGCAAAGACATTATTTGTATACGTAAACCCATCAAGGTTCGAAGAACCGCTATATAGAATTGCGTACGTCGACGGGTTATAAGTGATCCTCGACAGTTACAACGATCTCCGACGGGTTACAACGATATCTCCCATGGAGTAGTAACACGCTCATCCATGACAATTTATCAACGAAGGTCAAGCAACCTTGACATCATTTCACCGATAAAGCTTAAAACTCGCCGAGCTATAGAGATGTTCGAGGTTCTCATACCCAGATGCTCATATTCCCAAATGGATCCCCTATGGGGTCACAATGCAATGTCCGCTGATCTACACGCCAAGAAATGTCAAGCAACCTCGACGATCTCCTCACGTAGTTTCAACCGCTGATTCACACATCAAGAAAGGCCAAGCAACTCGACAAAGATATCCCACAGTGATGTTTCAAACCGCTGGTTCACAAGTCAACGAAGGTCGCATCCCCGACAAAGATTTGTTGTTGGCAAGAATCCAATGTAATCACGACATATTCTCGCGATACTAAACCAGAGAGGTCAACATTATCCAAGAGGATAGATGATGGAATATGTTATACACATCCTCAAATAGATCAAGCTTTATCCCCACACGCATCTCTTACACATAAGAGATACCCTTCAAAGATCAAGTCGTTATCAAGAACATGTGAATTTGGTGATAACTCCAACACCAATATCCTAACAGATTCGACTTGCACATCGATCCGGGTCAAGATTGCCAATCCCTCAGTCAAGCAACAGGAACCAAAGAATCATCCCCAAAGATGTGGGCCACAACCCCGCACACATGCATCATACATTTGCATCATGTTGCTACCCTTAGCACCATGTTTATCTTGTTGCATTTCATAAGCCTAGATTCTTTATCCTACCCATGCATCGCCATGCATGAGTATGATAAAGAGGGCATCTGTAGACACTCAAAATTTTTTCAGACCATCAGCATTAACATTACAGGAGGATGATTCGCTTTTAAGAGAGAACCCCAAAGACAATCCAAATCCACACCGGATACTACCTAAGTTCAAAGATTAACCCCGGATCGTAACTGGGAGTAACGGTTTCAACCTCTGATTTAACCCCGAGACCGCAGATACAATACCGAACACACACCGAGAAGACCGATTAATCTTTGAGATAACCCCGAGGTATCCGGGCCTCGGCCCCAACCATGGGAATAGCCACCAACCTGGTGATAACCCCAAGGAATGCGCCGAGATAACCCCCGAAATGCTTGTTTCAAATGCCATCGCCTTCAATCTCAAGACTCACAACGAAATACATCATGCGCCAACACGACAATAACATCGGAAGACAGCACACCTCAAAGATGACAATGAGGATCTTCAACAAATGCAAGAAAGCCCAATCTCAAATAAGTCCGAGCAACGCCCGCTTATCTACCAATCCGCAAAGAATAATTCAAGTGAGGGGCAACATCGCCATCTCGGCCCAACACGATGCCATCGCCTCGCCTCTACGCAACAATGTCCCACAAGGCTAACCAATCCCGAGTGACTATTAAAGTGGGTAACGGATGAAAGTGAAGTCAAGACCGAGGGCATCGCCCCATCTTCAAAGACTTCAGACAAACTCTAATCCCATGCCATCGCATAACTCTCGACAACGGCGGTCCAAATAGGTCCCAAATACCTCAAAACGGATGCCCTGATTGCACTTCTCAAAATCCGAGTGGACATTACAAAGGCTCGAGTGCACATATTTCGAGACGACCGACCCGATGTAACGGGCCGACCGACCCGCCTCTCATTACACTCAACTCGAGCCGCAGCAGTACACCTCGCAAGACCTTTTGCCTATAAATAAGAGGGTTTGGGGTGCTGATTTTAAGAGAAAAAAGATGGGAAAACCCCGCACAATTTGCTTCTCAGACTCGCCATACGTTGTATTTTCCCACTTTCAAACACACCGTGAGCTCATATATAGCCTCTTTGTACCCACAAAAGCCCAAGGTTTACCCACTCTAAAGATATAGAAGCCCTTTTATCACCACCGTAAGCCTTCTCTCACACTTTAGAGTCTTTCTTCATCTTTGCACACACCCTTCTACACGCTGAGAGTCGTGGTTGTTTTTTTGCCCTTGACTTCTATCCGTGGTTTCTTCCATCAGATATATATATATATATATATATATATATATATATATATATATAATATTATAGTTATGCCTCGATTGATTTGCATTTTGTCTCGATTATCGCTTTTAATATATATATATACTTATATATATTAATCTGTCTTCTGACTTTGTTCCCGAGCCTGACTTTGGCCCGAGTATTTATCGCTTAATATATATATATATATATATATATATATATATATATATATATACTTTGCCTCGAGCGTTTATCGCTTTTATATATATATATATATTTATGTATTTTATTTGTTATATATATATATTATATATATATATATACTTATATATATCAACCGTGTGTCTGACTTTGTTCGATGAGCCTAGATTTATATATATATAAGCTTATTATCGCTTATATATATATATACTTATATATATGAATCGTGGGTCTAACTATGTTCATGAGCCCGGATTTTACATCCTGTATTTATTTTTTATATATATATATATATATATATATATATATATATATATATATATTTGTTTTGTCCTCGCCTCGAGTTCCCTTCGTGGCGCTTGATAGTTTTTAAATTTTCTTTACATTTCATCCCCGCCTCGAGTTTACTTTGTGGCAAATAATCGATTTACAGCTTTTTATTTACATTCTCGTCCCGCCTCGAGTTTTTCTTCGTGGGCTATTAATCGTATTCACAACTTTTATTTATATTTTCGATCCCCATGGAGGTGCTTCGTGGTGGTGATATATATATATGTCTCAGATATATATATTTACCGCTTTTATATATATACCGCTATTGCTTTTATACAAATTGCAATATTCTCAGGCGCTTAGAATCATGTGATCACAGATTCATCTCATCGATCTAGATTCTTTGCCTCCGTGATGGACATTTTCATTGTAAGCGTAAATTTTGTAAATTATTCTCATGATGTCTCAGATTTCTCGATGGTTTCCATACCCAATGAGGAAGCTCAGATTATTTTTTTTATATATTATTTTCATATTTGATGTTTCAGATTCACAAATAAAATCAATCAAGCCGATCACTTAATAAAATGGGAGTGTAAAAGGTCTTAATTCCTATTGAGCATCGTAGGTTTGAAAAACCTCTTTATAAAACATCATTGCTATATCTTCGCTAAAACTGAATTTTTATATAAATTCAAACTCCGTATATAGGTTCGAACGAGGCCTCTCGCACAACTTTCATATAACAAACACATCGACCCACACACACACACACACACACACACTCGAGATAATAGTTTTTGAAAAGAGGTGGTCACCGTGGTAACACGGATGTCTGGGGTGCCTAACACCTTCCCCTCAAGATAACCAAGTCCCCTGACCCTAAATGAATAATTAGATCGAATAATGTATATGAATTATAATGATGTGAGTACATAAATAATCCCTTTAACTTTCCATTACGTAGTAGTATTAAAACATTAAAATTGCATTTTGGGAATTAAAAGAAACAAACTAACATTATAATCACTTTGGTTGATTTAAAACTCCTCGTCCCATATTTCAGTGACCAAATTGTAACCATACAAAGGGCTCAACCTCAACCAGGTGATTTCAAGTCGTTAGGATTTAGCCGTGATGATGAACTGGAAGTGGGGAGGGTGGAGTTCAGAAATCTTTCCACCAAACTCTCTCAATCCAATGAATTCTTTTCCATCCTTTCGTTTGAATTCTTAGGTAATGGCTTGGCATGGTCAATGGATTTCCTATAAATCGAACACTCTTCTTCTCCTTCTTTTGTCGCTAAGATTGTCCTCGATAAATATACATCGAGAGGGAGAGTAGCCGAAAGATTGGTTAGTGCTTCGAGGAATTCAATTACATCAAAGGTGACGCCTCTCAAATCCTGCCCCTTCCAACCCGACATATGGTGCATACATTGCCATACCACACAAACATTCAATCGAAATACCTCAAAAGAACAAATATGTCTATATATATTCTAAAATAATATTACCATTCCCTGTGTTCTTATAACTGCTACATTTGTTCTTGTCATAATATCAAATATTATCAAGCATAAACCTATACTATTACATAGGTAAGCTACCAAGTTTGTTTTAGCCTTCCCTTTATCCTTTCCGCATCCTTCAATTGCCTTTGGCTTTTAGTCGTATTCATATGTTTTTGAAGCAAGAATGAGCATAAGTCAAGAAGTACAACAATTTCTTTTAAACAACATTCAAACATAGAAATCGATATCTTCAATAATCGTGATAATAGTTACGTAAGTACTATCAATAATTCAAAATAGCATTTCTTTTCTTTCAAAAACATTTTACAATGACAATATTTAGTTAAACATCAATTTCGGGTCCAAGACCATGAGAATTTCATAGTTTTTTAAAAAGGACATCCCAAGACTAAGTCCGTAAGTTCTATGATAGCTATTTAAAGCACTTCTAGGTGATCAAAATTTATAGTACTCTATGTTGATCAACACTACATTCCTAAACGCAGTGTAATGCTTAAGTTGTGGCAACTCACGTGCCCATCGAATACTGGCGAAAATACATTTGTTTATTCATACACGCTTACCTCGAATCCGTACTCAAATAATTGGCGTAGGATAAGCGGTATCAATTCTATATGGAAAACTTGTAAAGAAATCAATCAACTCTTCAAGATTTAGTCTAGCCGAGGTAAAATTGGCATCAATTCCTTTAGTAAAACAAATTTCGTATCTCATAACACGAATCACAAAAACTCTGCTAACATGAAGGTTAGATGTTTAAAGAAAAACTTGCCTTCAAAGATCTCGCTACAAGAAAATTACTTTCCCTTTCGAGTCTTTATGGTCTCTACAACACATAACCACATAACATACCACATTAGGTCATGAATGAACATACATGGTTCCTAATGAATCTTACCCTTCTTCTCAATCTAATCACGTATTAGATTTGTTATTATTGGTTCCTATTAGTCAGCCGCTTTTTTACATCGCTCTTACCAACTTCTTTCTTCTATATCTTAAGTGAATTTACTTCATTAATAAAGATAAATTCGATTTATTAATCTTACTTACGGCTTACTAACGCTTTTACGCTTTATTAATCGAAAACTCGATCACAATGATTAAGTACACTTATTACATACCATTCGATTCACATAATATTCATCAACATTTAGTCAGTAACTCGCAACTTTATTGCCATCATCAAAAATGCTATGTTAAGTTAATTAATTCCTTATCAATTAACTATCTTCCTTTCGTGATTCTTAATCGCATTTTACTTACTTAACGTAAACTCATTTCAAGTACTTATCTCCTTTTTACTAGCTTATTATCATTCATCGCTTCAAGATAATAACTTATATTCAAATAATCTTTCATTCAACCTTTAGTGTATTACTTAAGGTTTAAACATTTTAAACAATGCCCTTTTTTAGTGGTTTAGTTTCATTATTAATTAATTAATGCTCTTGTTTCACTTATAAACTTTCTTCATTGTCTAGAGTTTTTTTAAGGTCGAAATAGCAGTCACAAGACTTTCTTTCCTATGTCATGGTTTAAACAGCGCTGCCATGCCTTAGGCCAAAGATGTGACTCATCTTCATGGTCGAAGACAAACCTAGCATCGCGACTAAGTCCTTCACATGGTCGCACAAGGCAACTCTCCAAAGTAGGTTACAGCTTCACCCGACCACACTGGCGCCGCTGACAAGAGGGCTATTTTGTTTTGAGTCGCACAAGGCGCTGACTGTGTCTTTCAAATAATTTTGACAAATTTTAAATTTTTAGCGAGATTCCTGACCATAACTTCTTCAAGAGTAAGTCCAATTGCCTGGTCTAAGAGCCCATATCTACAAATTATATACTTATATGTTCATGCAAGAATTTTATCTATTTAACTTCATTAACTAAAAGTTCACCTATTAGTCCATTTTAACAAAACGATAAACGCTCAGAACGCTCAACGCTTGTTTCTTCGCGTTCTAAGCCCAATTCTATTATTCTTGAGTCCGCAACTCTATAATTCCAAATAAGACTTGGCTCCATTAAAACCAATGTTTCCAAGCTCAATATCAAAATTCGACTTCCATTCCTAGAATTTCGAATTCGGACGACTATCGCCCATTCGTATGGATTCCCAAGATAACTTCAAGTATTTCGAGATTTTTAAACTGCTTCAAAATGTATTCATTCCATCATACTAACATCTTAATTATACTTACTTCATTAACTTATAATCACGATAAGTTATTACTTGTTATTTGTGAGTTCAGTAATCTATAAAAATATAAACTACTTAAGGATTTAATTTCATGATTTCTTAGTGGTCAATCTTTTAACTACCATCCTTGCTTTTTCTTATCATAATTAACTTCATTATTATTACCATACGACAAGTTCTTATCAGCACATGCACATGCTTCAACTAGTGCTCGATGATAAAGCATATACTTTGTAATAATCTTATTCATTATTAATAAAAAGTATTAATTTATTAAATATTTTAATTATCTACATGATAATTATTTATAATAATATGTGATAAACTCATAGTTTTAAGTTAAATGCTTAGAACAATGACGAAGGCTGAATATTATTGATCATTCTAATGAGATCTCAAATCTTCGAAAGTTTAAAACTAAAAATAGTTCTCAATCATTGATTACTAAATCTTGGGATTAGTGAATCCTATAGATTGGTGATACGCTTGCTTGCTCATTTGATGAGGATGATTGATCTCAAGGATCATTTGTGTGGAGACACTAAAGCAGCGTAATGAGGTGCTTATTGTGAGAATAAGTTTCATCGGAACGTGGCTCAATGAATACCTCAATTTGAGTTTTTACTTATTCATTAATAGGAATTTCGTAGAGGAGGTGAGTACAAGTGGATCCTGGACTTGAGATCTACCAGGCAAGATCTCGCGTATGTATGAGTTATACTTCGATTTCTTATTCCTTAAATACCCTTGTGGTATATCAAAGCGGTACGCTTGGGGTGATAATAAGTTGTATATGGAGATAATGTACGATCAATAAAGAATCTACCACTTGCTATAAAAAAGAAGAGAATGTCCTATGTGATTCGGATAAATGACAAACCCAAAGAGTCCTGGTTAAGGCGTAATGAAATTAGAAAAGCGAGTTTTAATTCTGCATTATTTTGAGTCAGGTATTTAAGAGTCGAAATATATATAATTAAATAAAATAAGACTTCGACATTAAATTCCATGTCTTATATTTAATTGGGGACATCAGATGGTGGAAGGACTGAATCAGATTTTGCAACTAGTTTACTCAAAGGTTCTTTTATGATTAATGTTGGAAATCTATATTATTCCGAAAGTCAGTTCACAAGCATAGGAGGCTTTATCCCTATTTATGTATCAACATTATTTATTTAAATAAATTAATTATTTAATTTATTTATTTAAATAAGAAGATTAATGTTCAATTTGATTTATTCACAACCTGCTTAATATGGATAACCTAAAGTAATACACCCCATAAAAGGAAGAATAATTATTTACAAGTTAATGGCATAATTGCAATAATAAAGTTATGTACATTTAATTAATTCCACGGTGATAGAATAAATTAAATAGCTTAATATTTATTATTATTTATTTTAGAAATATTGAATATAAATTAATAAGAGGAGTCTTATTAATATTATTACAATTATTATTGATATTTTAATTTCTAAAAGAGTTTAGAAAATTACTCAAATATAAGTATTTCATTTATTC